>BLSH010072384.1:1289702-1301494 GCA_018402905.1 Glandirana rugosa | reverse complement strand
AACAGCTGAGCAGCCAATTGTCCCATTACTTTTGGTCCCTTAAAAAGTGGGAGGCACATATACAAACTGTTGTCATTCCTACACCGTTCACCTGATTTGGATGTAAATACCCTCAAATTAAAGCTGAAAGTCTGCAGTTAAAGCACATCTTGTTTGTTTCATTTCAAATCCATTGTGGTGGTGTATAGAGCCAAAAAGATTAGAATTGTGTTGATGTCCCAATATTTATTGACCTGACTGTATATTGTGTGGCCACCATTATTTTCCAGCACTGCCTTAACCCTCTTGAGCATGAAGTTCACCAGAGCTTCACAGGTTGTAACTGGAGTCCTCTTCCACTCCTCCATGACAACATCACAGAGTTGGTGGATGTTAGAGACCTTGCGCTCCTCCACCTTCCATTTGAGGATGCCCCTAGGAGAGTCAATACCGTGCTAATAACAAAATAAATTATATCTATAGTAGGAAGAAAAGGAAAATTGTACTAATTAAACCAGCTGCAGCCAGAAAAAACCCCAACCAGATTCAGGTCTGGAGATATGCTTGGCCAGTCCATCTCCTTTACTCTCAGCTTATTTAGCAAGGCAGTGGTCGTCTTGGAGGTGTGTTTGGGGTTGTTATCATGTTAGAATACTGCCCTGCGGCTCAGTCTCCGAAGGGAGGGGATCATGCTCTGTAGGCAAGACACACTTGTCTTTGTCTTCCTTACCTGGTTGACACCATCTGAACCAAATACGTTTATCTTGGTCTCAACAGACCACAGGGCATGGTTCCAATATTCCATGTCCTTAGTCTGCTTGTCTTCAACAAACTGTTTGCAGGCTTTCTTGTGCATCATCTTTAGACGAGGCTTCTTTGGTCGACCATGGCGAAGACTGTTCTGAGTAGACCCTGTCCTGTTAAACTGCTGTATGGTCTTGGCCACTGTGCTGCAGCTCAGTTTCAAGGTCTTGGCAATCTTCTTATCGCCTAGGCCATCTTTATGTATAACAACAATTCTTTTTTTTCAGATCCTCAGAGTTCTTTGCCATGAGGTGCAATGTTGAACTGCTAGTGACCAATATGAGAGAGTGACAGCGATAACACATAATTTAACATACCTGCTCCCCATTCACACCTGAGACCTTATAACAATAACAAGTCACATGACACCGGGGAGAGAAAATGGCTAATTGGGCCCAATTTGGACATTTTCACTTAGGGGTGTACTCACTTTTGTTGCCAGCAGTTTAGACATTAATGGCTGTGTGTTGAGTTATTTTGAGGGGCCAGCAAATTTACACTGTTATACAAGCTGTACACTCACTACTTTACATTGTAGCAAAGTGTCATTTCTTCAGTGTTGTCACATGAAAAGATATACTAAAATATTTAAAAAAAAGTGAGGGGTGTATTCACTTTTGTGAGATACTGTATGTGGCCCCATTTATAAAGACCTACTTCTATGAGGCTGCATATTTGTGTACCCTTGGCAAGAAGGGGTTAATATGCTGCTTGAATTGATCTCTATACAGCAGCTGGACAGGCTTATCCTCAACAACTGCCTGGACCCTGTTGGACTGAAGATTGCAGGACTAGCCTGAAATATGTTCTTCAGGCACTGGGCTCTGCTTGCGTTACTTTCCAAACTGTTGTGTAGACATGTGAGTTTTGTAATGATTCGTTTTCGGACGAAAATTTGATTTTCAGAGATTCAGATGTACAGTATCCAAATTTCTGAATGGACATCGTAACAAATGTCAAGGAATCCGAAAAAAAGTTGTAACAAAATTAACAAATGCATTTGTTTCATTTGCTATTTCATTGAGAATAGCTGGTTGGAGAGGGCAGCCTCTCCAGTTCACCAGTTCTTTATAACAATCAGCTGTCAGTGGGATTCCTAGCTGACAGCAGAATGTAAACAAGTGTCGGCATTAAAATTCTTTTAAAAAAACAGCGTGGGGGTCCCCATCCCAATCCATAACAGACCCTTTGGGTCTGGTATGGATTTTGAAGGGAGCTCCATGCCAAAATTGTAAAAAAAAAGTGTGGGGTCCCCCAAAATCCATATTAGACCCCTAGGTCTGGCATGGATTTTAAGGAAAACCCCACAAAAATGGTGTGGGGCCCCCCTCTCCCAAAATCCATACCAGACCCTTATCCGAGCCAGGCAGGCCAGGAAAAAGCGGGGGGGGGGATGAGAGAGAACGCACCCCACCGAACCATAGCAGGCCACATGCCCTCAATACGGGGGTGTGCTTTGGGGGAGGGGGTCCCCAAAGCACCTTGCCCCATGTACATGAGGACAAGGTCCTCTTCCCTACAACCCTGGCCCAGTGTTTGTGGGGGTGTGGAGGGTGACTTGTCAGAATCTGGAAGCCCCCCCACGTGAATGAGTATGGGGTACATAGTATCCCTACTCATTTACCAAAAGTAAATAAAACACTAACGCAGTTGTTAAGTCCTTTATTTAATAAATAAATAAAAACGTCCTCCGATGTAAATCCAGCGTCAATCACAACGAACCAAGCCAACCTGCACAAAAAAAACCCCAAAAAAACACATTGCCCACAGAACAAGCCTGATCCCGTCGAGAGACACTTAGCAAAAAACATCTGCTTGCCAGTAAGTAAACATGACGTCATGGGGGCGCATGACAAGGCAATATGCCTTGTCTCCTTATCTGCCTGGTTCACATTGTGTTGCGGTGGTGTGCAGACAGTGTGTGCTGAATAAAAAGTACTGCATGCGATCCACCACCTCACGCCATGCGACTGACAATTGAACTTTAAGAGATATCTGGTTTATGAGATGATCTTTATGAGATATGATGTTTAGATTCAGAACCTTCACAGCCTATTCCTGCAGAGACTGTGTTTGACCAGGCTCTTGACAACTGATAAGCATATTATTTGCAATGTTCTTGATGCAGTACACTCTGCTATGCATCTAGGGGACTGGGAACATCCAATGCTATCATTGCTTCCTCCTGACTATGTTGTGAAACATTCTCTCTTTGATAGGGATCATGTTATCAAGAAATTCCCTATCTTTTGTGAACTGTCCAGTTCTTCACCTTACCGGTTGATGATGCCTTTATGTTTAGGGACTTCACTGACAGCCAGTTGGACTTTCTATTTAATTCTTAGTTTGAATTAACTGGAATGACTCTCTGTCTTCGGTTGGTAGTGCCTTTTATTTTGTGAAACAATGTCAATGGATCACATTCTTTAAGAGGGACTCCAACACAAAACAGGACCCCAGCACTTTCCAATCTGTTGAGCAACTCAATGACTGTTTGCATCACACATTACAGCTCACTGATTAGATGCCAGAGATTACTGCACATCATTATCACTCACTCATTGGTTGCTAGAGGTTACTGCACATCATTACCACTCACCCATTAGTTGCTAGAGGTTACTGCACATGATTATCTCTCACCTATTGGTTGCTAGAGGTTACTGCACATTACTACTGCTAATTGGTTGCTAGAGGTTACTGCACATTAGTACTGCTTACTGATTGCATGGTAGAGGTTACTGCACATCAATACCTCTCACCCATTGGTTGCTATAGGTTACTGCTTACCATTACCACTCACTGATTGGTTGCTAGAGGTTACAGAACATAATTACTGCACACTTATCGGTTGCTAGAGGCTACTGTACATCATTACTGCTTACTGATTGGTTGCTAGAGATTACAGCAGATCACTACTGTTCCCCCCACACCTTTACCACCACTGTTCCCCATGCCACACCTTTACTACCACACTTTTGCAATCACTTTTATACCCTCTCATAAAACTCTGCACACCTTGAGCACACCTCTCCTAAAAACTGCACTCCCACCACAGATCTGACATCATTGTGCCCCTTCGACCAACTCGGTCACCACTGTACCTCTTACACACCTCTGCAACTACTCCCTCACCCCACCTCCAACATACCTGTGCCACAACTGCACTCCCAGCATACACATCTGTCATAAAATGCCCCTCCCCCCATCTTTGCCCAATAACACACCACTGCCAGCATGGTTTCTCCCCACAAACAACTCTGCACACTGTATTCCCTTCCCACACCTTCCCTTCTATGCCATCCATGTGCCTCCTGCCACCACTGCCATCAATACTCCTCTTGCATACCTCTGTACTCCTAACATATCTCAGCCTTATCCACTTGCCAACCGCTACAGTGCCGGCTGCGCAGAATCACGTATAAATACACGTGATTCTGCTCTTCTGGGTAGGAGCTGCGCGCGTGGGGATTAGTCCTAGCATTAGTCAAAGCCGATCAGCGGGTGGTAGCCAATGGAGGGAATAAAAACTAGCACATCCCTTAGTGAAAGCACCTCAGAGTACACACATAAACACTGGTTAGGCACACATTTAACCCTTTGATCACCCTATATGTTTAACCCCTTCCCAGCCAGTGTCATTAGTACAGTGACAGTGTATATTTTTATCCTTCAAGGCTAAGGATTTTGAGAGGAGGCCTTACAGAGTGGACACATTGAGCCCAGGTTCACACTATAGCGGTCTCAGACATTGCATGTGATTGCCACCCGCACCGCAGGTGCTAAACACATGCAATGTCTGTGCGATATGAGTTCAGTCATACAATTGTATGGCTGAACTCACATTGGATTCACAGAAAAAAAAGGTGCAGGGACTTTTTCCCCACATTGGAATCGGATCGCATGGGTGTTCTCACCCATGGGATCCAATTCCTGTCCGAATCCACATTTCGCACTGCGATCTGTGAACAGAATTGGGGGTGTCATTAACATTGTATTGACACCTGCAGCAACTCGCAGAGGGCAGTTTGAGCTGCCTGCGGGAGAGATGTGATGTGGGAACTGGCACTGGAATCGCGCTGGTTCCCGCATCGCTAGTGTGAACCCAGGCTAAAGGAGTTCATCTTACAGGCATGTATGGACATAGATGCTAAACGGAATTCGCATGTCACAGTATTGGAGACAGGATCCAGGAATGTTGAAACTTTGATGGAGGGCATATTGAGCTCCTAAGAGACTAAGCAGTGTTACAGTAATGAAGGCAGGTTCTAGGAACGTTACACAGACTAAACATGACCCGATCAGTACTGTACACCTAAAGTACTTTTGGCCGTATCGTTCTTATTATCTGTAAAGTAAAACAAATACATAAACTAAAATAAAATGCCATGTTCTGATCAGTAAGGTATATCTACTATAAAATGCCATGATCTGATCAGAAATGTATACCTACTTTTGGGCCACCGTGTCTATTTCAACAACAAATAAAGGAAGAAGAGCAAAATGAATGCAGTCAGAAAAATCTCAGAATTGGTAAGTTGCATCATTTTAAATCACTACTCTGTCATTTTTTGTTTTGTAATAGAAATTTTGAGTCTTTTAACAGTACAAAATTAGAATACACAATGTAGCATTCAATTACACGTAGTGCCGACCGTTAGGTCTTAATAGCACAAATTAGAATACACAATGAAACCTTCAATCACACATAGTGAAGACCCAAAAGTCGTAAACATTCAGAGGCAAGCGTTTAGGGACAAATGACTAGTGAAGGGGAGAAGGGGACTACTCCGAAAGGGCTAACAAGTGGGGTCCGCGGGGTAGGGGCACCCAGCGGCCACCGCGGATCTCCCTCCAGTCCCGCGCCATCTATTTCCTGGGCGCGGGGTGCTAGGGGGCCAACCTTGCCAGTAGCCCCCGGTCCCCCCCAACCCCAGTCCCGCTTCCACCTGACACCTCCTAATGATTGACTTGCACTCTCGAGTGAAAGATAACTGTGAACTTGAACCAGCATTGTCCTATTGGGTAATACTCCATGAAGGAAAGGTTACAGTAAAGACAGAAAACAGCCATTTGGTGTTACAGAAGAAGAACAGTGGAGAGAAAGGAGAATGAAAGGAGAAGAGGGGAGAAAAGTGGAAAGGGGAGTGGCTGATGTTCGTAACATTTGCATTCTACGGGTTGATCACTAGTGGTTCAGCAAGGGTTCAACTAATAATTATTTCACTCAATGGGCATTTCTTGGGAGTAATATCTCCATCCTGACCATGTGTCCTTAAACTTGTCATTAAGGCCCTTGGCCTCCAGTATCCAGCGTTCAGCCTCCATGATAGTGTCTACTTCCTTTTTCTAATCTGCCAAGGTTGGACAGGCTGTCTGTCTCCAGTACCTAGGTATAAGGATTTTCGCAGCGTTAGGTAGATGAGGTGTGACACGCCTCTTGTATTGTTTAAGGGACGAGGGCACCCCGTGGAACAGATAATGCAGGGGAGTACATTTGATGCTCCCCAAAGTTTTCTTTTTTATCCATGGGGTAATCGCCTCCCAGAATGGTTGGATTTTGGGGCAATTCCACCAGAGATGGAGGAATGTGCCCTGTTGGCCACATCTTCTCCAGCACCTGCCGTCGGTCTGGGTGAAAATTTGTTGCAACCTAGACGGGGTTCTATACCACCTAGAGATACATTTGAATGAGGATGCCTGAATACGGGAGCTGACTGACTAGGAGTTTGTGAATTTAAATAAAAGCTGCACCTGGGATTCTGTAAGTTCCTGTCCTAGTTCCCTCTCCCATTCCCTGACATAATAGGGTGTCCCAGATGAATGGGAGTCCCGTACCAGTCTATACATTTGGGAAAGCAAATGACCTGAGTCAGGGAGCTCAACACACATGGATTCAAACAATGTCAGCGAATGGGCCGGACGTAGTGGAGGATCTAATTTGCGAAAAAAGCTGGCCAGTTGTTTGTCTCCATGCTGCAAAATGCATGGTCCCGAAGGTCAACTGTATGGGGGCCAGAGTCAGCAAGGCACCCTGGGGAGCAAATCTCGCACATGGGTTTCCCACCCTCCTGACTACATAGCCTGAAAAAACCTCCCTCCTCTCCCGGGGGGGAACCAGGGGAAGCCCCCAAGGGGGGCCAAGGGGTCCAGCCCTGTTAAGTCTGTCCCATGTACCCAAGGTGGCCCTAGTCAGGGGAGAAGTCCAGTCCAGTTCCTACCTGTCATCGTCTTTTCTAGCTTGACCCACAGCTTAGTCAGGGTGTCATGATGCCAGTTTAAAATTCACACACGTCGTTTTTGAAAAAAGAATCTAGGAAGTGAGATGGCTACCGTATAAAGTAGATTATCCTCGGCAGGATAGTCATCTTTAGGGCACTAATTCTCCCAAACCATGTAAGGGGCAGATCTCGCCAAGTGTGGAGGTCACGCACAATCCCTGTCAACAACGTGCCATAGTTGAGATCATATAGGAGGGTCAAGTCTGGGGAGATACGAGTTCCCAGATACGGGAGCGACCGTGTGCACCACCGAAGAGGGAAGGACCATTGTAGGGAGTTTGCCATAGCGTAAGGGACGTGAATAGGCAGGAAATTTGAAATTCGCCCGAACCTCAGACATTAACACCGGGAGGGTAATCAGAGGGTTCGAAAGATAAAACAACGAGCCATCGGCATATGCCGACAGCTTGTGCTCCGTCGACCCAACGGTGATTCCCGCAATGTCCGCGTTAGCCCTGATCGCCGCAACACCGAGAACATATAGGCCCAATCTACCCTGTCGAAGGCTTTCTCTGCGGCCATAGCTTCCACCACACATGGCGTCTGATCTGGACCATTCTGAGCCCAGTGTAGGATATGGAGCGCTCTGATTGTATTGCCCTTGGCTTCTCGGCCAATCATGAAGCCCGTCTAATCCAAATGCACCAGACCGGCGACATGGTTCTGGAGGGGGAGAGCCCACAGTTTAGCCAAGATTTTAGAGTCTGCGTTCAAGAGGGAGATGGGTCTGTAGTTCGGACAGGATTGGGGGTCCTTGCCTGTCTTGACCGCTATGTGAGCCAACAGAGCTTCAGGTGGGAGGGGGCTGGCAGTACTAAGAGAGTTAAAGTAGGTACACAGGGGTGTCGCCAATAAGGAGATTCATTTTTTATAATAGGATTTTGTGAAGCCGTCCGGCCCCAGGCTTTTGCCCGGAGGGAGAGCAGCCACAACTACACCTATCTCTTCCTCCGTAAAAGGTTTCTCCAGGTCCTCTAAAGCCTCATACACACGGGACGACGATCGTATGCAACAGGTTGTACTAACGACCGTTGTATGCGATATCGATCGTTCGTATGCGCGATTAGAACAGCCAAACATACGACGGTCGTACAAGGGAGTTGTATGAGCAAACTAGAAAACTTGGTCATACCAACAAGCGCTCATACGACCATTGTATCGTGTGTACAGAGCAGTTGGTACAACAAGTAGTACTGTGCAAAGCACGCATGCTCCGAAGTCAGGAACGGCCGGATGCTAATTACATGCACCTGAACGTTCTTTCTGTGCTCGTACGATCGTGTAGAGCTGTCAGTATGCAAGTTACATTATGCAACATATGATTTGCGATGATCGTACGTACGATCGTCATCCCTTGTGTACGAGGCATAAGACCTCGGAAGGCAGAGTGGGGAGTGCCAAAGATTCCAGATAAGCCTGGATTTCCTGCTCATGAGTAACACCGTTACCCATAACTGGGGGGGGGGAGATTATACAAGGATGCATAATACCGCTGAAACTCCGACACTATGGAATGGGAGTCCACTATCTGCTTACCTTGTATTGTTAAGCTGTGCATGTGATGGAGAGCTTGCTGTTTCTTCAATTGTTGGGCCAAGAGTCTCCCACACATGTTGCCTTGTTCATAAAAACGATGGGCATAGAAGCGCAATTTGTTTCTGGCTTTTCGGTCCAGGCATTGACTGAGCTCGGACCGAAGGGTATCCAGATGCTCAGCGTCAGCCGAGGCAGAAGATGCCTTGTGCTTCAGTTCCAGATCATGGATCTTGGTCAGGAGATCCACAATTTCCCTCTCCCTGTTCTTGATACGACACCCGTGAGAAATGAGTTCACCCCTAATGACTGTCTTATTCCCTTCCCATATTGCCTGACTTGAGACCTCGCTTGACAGGTTGAGTTCAAAGTAGTTTTGCTTGACAGGTTGAGTTCAAAGTAGTTGCCCAAGGAGCGAGTGATCGCTTCCACCACCCCGGGATTGTCTAAGAGTCCCTCGTTCAGTCTCCAGGTTCTCTCCATCCGGCAGGCCGAGATCCGGTCAAGCGTAAGTCTAATCGGAGCATGGTCCGAGATTGTGATAGATTCTATAGAGGAGGAGCTGACCTGTCTCAAGTAGAATTGATCTATGAAGAACATATCCAGGCGGAAATACATGTCAAATGTTTTGGAGAAATAGCTATAATCCCTGTCTTTTGGATGGAGTACTCGCCAGGTGTCAACCAGCTAGAGAGAAGGGAGAGCGGTCTTGACATGCTTAATCGCCCCCAAACGAGAGGGCAGATCTCCCGGACGATGTGTTGATTGCTGGGTAGAGGGTGACGTTAAAGTCACCCCCGACAATCAGCAAACCCTCACTGAACCCTGCTAACTTCTTAAGCTTAGTGGAAAGAAAATGAGTCGAACGGACATTAGGGGCGTAAAGGTTGGCCAGAGTATACGTCTGTCCCTCAATAGATCCCTTATAAAATACATAATGCCCCTCAGGGTCACTTACACTAGCTCTCACAGTAAATGGGCATGATCTCCTGATCGCTATGGAGGTTCACCTGGCCTTAGGCACCGGAGACAGACTATGAAACCATTGGTCATACATCGTGAGTGGTAGGCGGGGAGTAGAATTGACCGTAAAGTGCGTCTCCTGCAGGAAAGCAACATCCGCACGCAGATGACGCAATTCCTGCCAGAGACGCCCCCTCGTAGAAGGACTACATAGGCCCCTAATATTACTACACTAACCAGGTGCTCCGTCAAGAGCGACACAACCCAAAACTGACCTTTCACATAAACATATGCATAAATAATATACACATCAGCCTCACAGAATTGTCCAACAAACAGAAAAACAAAAAGGTAGAATAGAAACCACTCAGCTAACCCTTTTCCCCAAGGGGCAGGAAGTGGGTTCAACAAAGGAGAACGGGATTCCGCTGTCCTGTCCGCCATTTTGCGGAAAACCGTACCCCAGTATCGGGGTCACACCTAGTGTGGGGGACATGTCTGTCAACATGGCTGAGGATCGAGGGACTCCCCGGGACAGTGCGTTATGAATAAGACACAGCGGTGATAAAAAAAAGAAATGATAGCCAAATCCATGGGACCTGGCAGCCGGTCTAGTCTATAATGTTCCAAAAATGACAGGAGGGGCCACAGGCAGGTGTGACAGTTAATACAGTAGATCAGGCCGAATGCACCCTGCCAGTCTGGGGCCCAAAAGTGCCTGAACCGACCTTCTCCAGGTCTATCACAGTTCCACTGTAAGTACCTCTTGCTCAGATGAGGCCCGAGACATCCTAGGAAGGCAAAGGTGAAGAAGCACTGGTTGTGGTGACGTTGTCTGGCGCGTCTATGGGATCCGGTGGGATCAGGGTGCCAAGCATCCTGGCGCTGTGGTAGCGGGATGGCTGCATTTAGCCTCCAGTCTGGAAAGTCAGTGGAAGGAAGCTCCAAGGTTTCCACAAAGGTCGCCAGGTCGTCCTTGGTCCGGAGGTGTGCCGTTTTACCGTTCCTGGTAGCCGTCAATCGAAAAGGGAAGCCCCATCAATAGGTAACACCAACCGTGCGCAATGCTTCCAGTAGGGGGCGCACCACTCTTCGTTGCATTAGGATGTGCCTGGACAGGTCCGGGTACAAGGAAATGTTTGCCCCGTCAAAATCAATCACCGGGGATTTCTGGCAGCCTTCATTATGGCTTCCTTTAGGGAATTAGGTATTTATGCAGATTACAAATCACATCCCTGGGCTTGTCAGTGTCCTGAGGCATTGACAGCAAGGCCCTATGCGCCCTGTCAATTTCAATTGAGTCCGGGGCTGCTGGCCCTAGGATTTGTCCGAACAGTCCCTCCACGGATGGGAGCAAATCTGAAGCCGCGGATGCGAATATTCTGCCTGCGATCCCTGTTCTCCTGGTCATCCAATTGATCTAACAAGGAGTTAATCACTGCCTCATGGTGTCTAGAGGTATTTTTAAGTGCATCCACAGTCTGCAAAACCTCGTCATAACCACTCTCCAGGGCCTCCACTCTATTCCCCAGTGCTACAGTGTCCGTCCACAGGCTATCAACTGCCTTCTGGCATGAGAGCTCCACTGCAGCAATCAGTTGCTGTATATCAGACTTAGTAGGGAGAGCCCTAATATGCTCTCTGAGGTCCCAGTCTCTTTCAGCTGCATCCAGCTCAGAGTGTGGGGATGAGCGGCCAGCAGAGTGTACTGAGGCGGTGGGGCTGTATTCTCTCACCTGCGGAGTCGCTGAAGGGCCCGGTGATTCTCCTCCTCGCGCTTGTGAGTCAGGCACCGTCTGCTTCCTTGCGGCCGCCATCTTGGAGGACTGCCTGGTGCTGGGAGTGTGAAGCATAAAAGGAGTACAGTCCGCCGTCCACTCCCAGGCGTCCCCTGGGTGGCTGTGAGCTTGTGCGGCGCTTGGAGGGCATCGGGAGTGTTTGTAATCAGGTCTGTGATGCTCGGGCGCTGTGTTATTTGTCCCGGTTCGTCGGAGCTCCGTCCCGCACGTCCTCACTCCATGCCATCCAGGCCATGCCCCCCACTACTCTGTCATTTAGCCATCTTTCTATCCATTTAAAAACTGAATTTTCTAAGCCTTACAACCGTGTGTGGGGAATGGAGACAAAGGCTTTTGCAAAGTCTGAATATACAGGGTGGGCCATTTATATGGATACACCTTAATAAAATGGGAATGGTTGGTGATATTAACTTCCTGTTTGTGGCACAGAGGTAAG
>BLSH010072384.1:1175207-1185669 GCA_018402905.1 Glandirana rugosa | reverse complement strand
GAAGGACGGCTAAACGTAAGAAGATCCTTATTGAAGTATTTAGAGGCCACCAAGCCATTCAGAAAAACAAATTTTGTATTCTTCTCTGGGGCTCGCAAGTGAGAAAAGGCGTCAAAGGACACGATAGGAAGCTGGATCAAGACAGCGATCAGGGAAGCCTACGCAGTTAAGGGAGAAGTTCCGCCCCCAGGCGTGGCAGCTCATTCAACAAGGTCAACAGCGGTTTCCTGGGCTGAAAGGGCTGGGACTACACCAGAACAGATTTGCAAGACGGCAGCCTGGTCAAGGTTTTCTACATTTCTACGTCGCTATAGGCTGGACCTATTATCGTCTGCAGATCAAGCCATCTGCAGATCAAGCCATCAGCAGGAAGGTACTGCAGGCAGTAGTCCCACTCTAGGGTAAGTTTAAAACAAAGCACAGAAAGACCACCGTTTTTCCAGAGTGTCAGAGGCCCCACAATGACTGGAAGAGTAGGGTTTTTAAAGGGGCATGTGTTTCCTGTAAAAGGGGCGGAGCTTTACTCTCTCCATGGCTGTCCTGAAAGGCTCTTAGAAATACCGGCACTAGTAAGTCTGACTACGTTTTTTTTTTTTTTTTTTTTGTTCCCAAAAAAATTGCGTTCGAAAGACCGCTGCGAAATACCGTGTGACAAAAAATATTACAATGACCGGCATTTTATTCTCCAGAGTCTTTGCTAAAAAAATATGTATATAATGTTTGGGGGTTCTAAGTAATTTTTCTAGCAAAAAATACTGATTTTAACTTGTAAACAAGTGTCAGAAATGGCTCTGGCCCTTAACCACTTCAACCCCAGAAGGATTTCCCAGCTTAGGACCAGAGCACTTTTTGCGATTCGGCACTGCGTCGCTTTAACTGACAATTGCGCCGTCGTGCGAAATTGTACCCAAACAAAATTTGTGTCCTTTTTTTCCCACAAATAGAGCTTATTTTTGGTGGTATTTGATCACCTCTGCGTCATTTCTGATCACCGCTATAAACAAAAGAGCGACAATTTTGCAAAGAAAACCAAATTTCTTAGTTTTTGGTAAAATACAAATAAAAAAAAAATATATAAATTTTTTTTCCATCTGTTTTGGCTGATTTATATTCTTCCTCATATTTTTGGTAGTAAAGATCACAATCAGCGTTTGATTGGTTTGCACAAAAGTGGCCGCGTTTACGGATAATTCATTTCTTGGGTTTTTTTTTAATTTTTTACTAGTAATGGCGATCTGCGATTTTTAGCGGTACTGCGATATTGAAGCGGGGCTGGGCTACCATTGCCATGAGAGATCTAACTGATCCCAGTGACAGGGATAAGTAGATCTCCCATGCCCCCACTAACAGAGCGGGGAACCGCCGTGTTTACATCGGCGTTTCCCCGTCCTTTGGCTGTGGACGCCCATCGCGGCTCGCTGGCGGACGTCGGGTCCGCCCGAACCACGGGCACACTCCTCAGGAGTGCGGCGTCGCACGCGCGCGCCCTCTAGCGGGCACTCGCAGATCGCCGCTTTTTTACGGCGATTCGCGCCCAACGTCCACACTGCCGCCGTAAATAGACGGTAGGCGATGTGGAACCGGTTAAGTGGTTAAGACCTAGGCGTCTTCACATATGTTTAAACCGATTGGCCCCACATCCACAAAAATTGTGAGCACTTAAAACGTCCCTCCTTGTCTTCACATTAGGAAACCCTCAACAAATCACCTTGATCTGACCAAAAGGAGGAAGCAAAAAATGTGGACTGCAGGATAGAAAAAGGAAAGTGTACGATTTTTGCTAAAAATCAGTTATTCAGAACAACCACAGGAGGGCGCCTATGCATTACCAAATGAAATGGAAGATCAAAAGGGTCCAAAATTTGTTGGGCTGTATAGTGCAAACATGGGCGTCCCTCAGCTCCAAAGTTGCAGCCCAGAGACACCTATGCTTGCACTATACAGCCCTACAAAGTTTGAACCCTTTTGATCATCCATTTAATTTGGCTGTGCTTTGATTGTTCTGAATAACTGATTTTAGCAACAAGAATACAACTTTGTTTTCCTCTCCTGTGGTCCACATTTTGCTTCCAACTTTTGGTTAGATTTAGGTGATGTGTTAGGGGTTTCCTCCTATGAAAGCTCAGGGGGATATTTTGAAGTGCTCTTAATTTTGGTGGCTGTGTTTCCTCAAGAAGCAATAGGCAAAATGTTAAAACCACTGCTTATAGTGACATTTCTTTTAAACATATGTGAAAATACCTTGAACCTATACAATGGAAATTGCACTATTTGTATATTTAATATTTTTTATATACAAGTTTAAATTATGTATAGTGTTTTGGGGTATAATAAAGTTTTCTGTCTTGGTTGGCAAATTAAAAAGTCCCATCCTGTTTTGGAAACTTTTTTTTTGGTTTGTGGTGCCTGTTGGTCTTCCCTCCTTCTACTATATGTATGTGTTACATTTAGTTTATAGGTCCTTGCATCTGAGTGTGCAAAATGATGTAGCCTACAGCAGCCAGAAAAAACCCAAAAACAAACGCTTAGTTTTTTTTTTTTCTTTAAATAGTTTAGACAATAGCAGAATGTTAGCTTTTGCCTTTAAATTATAAAGTTTCTTCTTTAATTTTACAGTAAGGGAGGGTTATAGCCCCTGTCAGTCTTTTTGCCATCTGTGTCTCATTGGGGAGATTTTTCTTCACTTCCTGTCCCATGCAAGAAGTCAGAGTAAATCCCTACAAATTAAGGGAATCCCTTGGGGACCCCCAGGTCACCAGGGCTAGTGTCCCCATTGGAAGATTTCCTCGCTATTACTTTTCTGTGGATAACCCAAAATGTGGGATTTTCTTTTTACTTTCAGTGATAACAGTAAACAGGGCAAATAGAGAGGGTGAATCTCCCTAAAGAGGACACAGACAGCAAAAAACGGACAGGTGTTCTAAACCCTCTATACTCTATCAAAAACTAAAAAAAAGTTTTTTTTCTTTTAGTTATACTTTAAAGTATACCAAAGTTGAGATAAATATAAAGGCTGCCATTGCTGATTTTTCCTCCTGAGAATGCTAGCTCCCTAGCTTGCTAACCTAATGACCTCTTTAGCGTTTGAACTGGATACTTTTGATTGGCGGTAGTGTATAAGTAGGGAGGAAAGGACGTGTCTGGTCATGTGACCCTCGGTGACGTCAGACGATGACAATACGCGTTTGGGATCTACACGTCACGTCACTTCCACCATCTTGGAACGCAGGTGGAACACAATCTGTGTCCCTGCTAGTTTTTTAAATGTTTTTTTATGATCTTCAACATTGTAAATGTAATTTTATGTTGCGTTTTTAATAAATACTGGATTGTACTACACCATGAGAGGCTCTTTGTTCTTCCCCCTATCTCATTCCCATCGGATGAGCCGCATTCTGACCCATGCTGGTTGATGTGCTATCCTGGCTTGGTGCACAAACCCATCCTAGGATTGCAGAGAATGGCATTCCCACATATATAACATGTTTACTATGTTTTTGAATCTAGTGAGTAGGATGTGTATCTGATTGTTGGTGGAAGAAAACACTGCACATATTCACTTGTCAGAGGCGCGGGATTTTTAGAAGATTTGTGCACTTTGGAGGCTCACCTAATGGTGGCTGTTTTATGGACTTTTATAACAATTGTTTATATAATTTTTTTTCCTTGTTTTGTTGAATTATCTACACCTTATAATATTGATTATCCACTGGTGTATATCACATTTTCTTGTTTACATAGGTTTGTAATATCACCTTCGAGATTAGAGTGGGAGCGTGGTTATTAACCACTTCAATACAGGACGCCCAGACCAATTTTCAGCTTTCAGTGCTCTCACACTTTGAATGACAATTACTCTCTCATGCTACACTGTACCCAAACAAAATTTTTATAATTTTTTTTTCACACAGAGTTTTCTTTTGGTGGTATTTAGTCACCTCCCTGGTTTTTTTATTTTTTGCGACATAAGTGAAAAAAGTGAAAATTTTGAGAAAAAAAAAAACTTTTTTTTTTTTTTTAGTTTCTGTGATTAAAATTTTGCAAATAAGTAATTTTCTCCTTTCCTCTTCCAGGGCGGCCTCTGCGACATGGGCTCCTCCCTCCGGGACAGGAAACACATTCACCCGATCTTTAAAAGGCAGTCCTCCAGGCCTCCTCCCTCAGTTTTTGTGTTTCCTGCCGGATGGGAAGGAGACATGGAGGGAAGCTTTTTGGGAGCTCCATGTCTCAGGGCTATCCTGAGAGGAGATCTGGCGTACCATTCTGGCCTGCGCACCCCTCCGTCCAGAACTGCAGAGAGGAGAGAGGTAGCAGGTCCCCCACCATCAGAAGCTCAGGGAGAGCTGAACTTAGGTGACCTAGCGGTCCCTGCCTCACCAGCTGAAAGGCTGACCACGGGGACTCACCTGGCCTGCGGGCAGTAAGGTCTGGAGCCATCACTGCACTTTGGAGGGGCGTCTCAGGCGTTTGTTGGCGCGGTGCAGTTCGGTGTTCACGCTCTCCTGAGCGGAACTCAGGAGGAAGTGTGCGTGGGAGGCGGGGCTATTGCTCTCCAAAGGCAGGAAGTGAGGCGACTTCTGGCTCGGGAGAGGTCATCAGAGGGCACCTGGAGAGTGCTACCTGTCTCCTGGAGGGTGCGGTGGTGGACATTACAGGCACCCGGGAGCCTGTGAGAACTGGCACAAGGGGATCACCTGGACCGCCGTTGGAGGCACCTGCAACTCAGGCAGTGGACCCTGGTCCAGCGGGCACCGGCACCTCCCAGGTAAGCGTTGGAATGACTGTCCGTGTTTTTTACACTGGGAGGGGGGAGGTAGAGGAGGAGGAAGACCATAGGATATTGTCTTCTCTTCTCTACAGGTAGTGGCACTTTATTGTTTACCCAGCACAGTGGTGTTTTAGATGGAGTTAGGATGATTGGTGTTTTTTTCTCCATCTGGTTCTAGGTCGGGACCGAGAAGGCCCAGCAGCCCAGAAGAAAATGCGCAGTGTGTGGAGCAAAGATGGCCCCAAGCTGGGAGAAGCCGCTGTGCGCTGACTGCTTTAGTAGATTAGTCAGGGAGGACATGGCTGTTTCATGCAGCAACATCCTATCATCAGTTAAAGATGAGATTGCGTCAACACTCCAGTCTTTCATGGGTATGATGGACAGGGTGCAGGGGCCCTCGGTCCCTCTTTCAAGAACGACTAGTATGCCTTCGCTGTCTGGAGGACAGTGAGGAAAGGGATTCCAGATCACTCACAGCCTCTCAGGCAGACTCAGAGTCTGAGCCAGAGGATGAGCATGATTTTTCCAGGGGTTACAGATATAAGTTATCGCTGGACGATGTGGGGGATTTGCTTAAGACGATTTATGACAACCTAGAGATTAAGGAAGAAATGGTACAGCTTTCTAAGTACAACCTCTTGTACCTAGGGTCTGGTGCGCAGAAGGCCAGAGTATTCCCAGTTCATAGATCTCTGATTTGAAATGATTTTGCTGGAGTGGGAGCATCCAGAAAGAAGAACTTTCTTTTCGGGAAACCTTAAGCGCATGTTTCCATTTGACAAATTACTGCCCATCCCTGGTATAAGATTCCGAAATTGGATGCGCCATTAGCCAAAATCTCTAAAAAGACAGACTTGGCATTTGATGATCATGGGTCACTTAAGGAGCCTATGGACAGGAGAGGGGACGTGCTGCTGAAGAGGGCTTGGGACGCATCAGCAATTGGTCTTAAGCCAGCCTTGGCGGCAACTTGCGTCGCTAGGAATTTTAGAGTGCTGCCTGACAAAGCTACAGTCCCATATTGCTGCAGGTACGTCTAGACAGCAGCTGCTTAAATCCTTCCCACTGCTATTTAATGCTGTAGGGTTTCTGACAGACTCTTCAGAGGAGTCCGTAACACTGGCAGCTAGGTCAGTGGCTTTAGTAAACGCAGCCAGACGAGCAGTGTGGCTGAAGGCATGGTCAGGGAACACGGCCTCTAAGCTTAAGCTCCGTGGCTTACCTTTCTTGGGAGACCACCTTTTTGGGGCTGGATTGCAGGAGACTCTGGAACGGACTTAGGATAGAAAGAAGGCCTTCCCAGAGAAGAAGAAAGAGGGCAAGCAGCCCTTTCGGGGCTTCAGACAACAGACCCAACAGGGAAAGGAGGGTCGCCCTAAGAAGCACTGGTCAGGGCAAAAGGGGCAGGGTAGAGGAGGACTCTTATTCAATCCTCCTCAAACCACCCCAAAGTCCAAGTGACTCCTGCGTCCCGGTGGGAGGGAGACTGGGAGACTTCCATTCCTCAATGGAGGACGACGATTTCAAGTCCATTCATCTTAAACATCATAGAGAGGGGATACAGGCTGGAGTTCGAGTCAAATCCCCCGCCCAATTTTTTTTATCACCCAGCTTCCCCGAGACCGGGAGAAGGCCAACGCTCTATGCCTGCTTTTGGGCGAATTGGTGGACCAAAAGGTCATCATACGGGTACAGAGGAGGAGCGTCGGCACTGGTGTATTCCCACGTTTTCGTGGTCAGGAAGCCTTCGGGCAAATTCTGATTGATCCTCAATCTCCGCCCTCTGAACAGATATCTGAGGTACAAGCGGTTCAGGATGGAGTCTATTTTTACGGTGTTGAATCTCCTGTTTCTGGACTGTTATATGGCAACGGTGGATCTATGGGATGCATGCCTTCATATTCCGATCTACCAGGATTTTCAGAGGTACCTCCGGTTGGTGGTCAGGATAAATTCAGAAATTTTCCATTTCCAATTCTGGGCACTCCCTTTCGGGCTAGCATCCTTTCCGAGGATATTTACAAAGGTACTGGCAGAGGCTCAAGCCCCACTACGCATCAGAGCCATAACAATGACCCTCTATTTGGACGACCTCCTGTTTATTGCTCGGTCAGCGCAGCAGTTGGCGAGGGACTTGCGGCAGGCACAGGTGTTTCTACGGGCCCTTGGGTGGCTTATCAACTGGTGCAAGTCTCAGCTTGTTCCTTCTCAGGAGGTGCGTTATCTGGGCTACACAATCTCGTCCAAAGTGGGGAAGATTTTCCTCCCACCAGAAAAGATCGAGAAGGTGGGTCAGGCAGTGGCACAACTTCAGATCAGTCGGGAAGCCCGGTTCAGGGAAGTCATGAGAGTAGTAGGTCTGATGACTTCCTGTTAACCGGCAGTCCCCTGGGTGAGATGTCATCAGCGTCCGCTGCAGAATCACCTGTTCGCCTGGTATATTATTTAGTCTGTGTGAAAGTTAGTCTACAAGCTATGGTGCCAATCATTGAAAATTGATCACACCTGATGTACTATCTCATTTCTTGAGGCCCTGAAATGTCAGGAATGTACAAATACCCCCCCCAAATGACCCCTTTCTGAAAATCCCTCCACCCTGCTAAGCAACTCCAGTTTTTTTTCCTGCCTAGTGTGGAATAGTGCGGTTCCCTGTTGTTTTTTTTTTTTGGCTCCGGTGTTGGCCCTGCTACGGCAGAATCAAGAAAAGAGAATATGATCGGGCCGCACCACCAAGACAGGCCTCCATCCCTATTTGTATATATGCAAAAAAAATGGCGGTCATGGGACTCTAAATGAGGCAAGTCAAGAGGATCCGTCCTCTCGTCAGGAGTATCATATCAAAATTGTCTGAGGGTATAGATGTAAAAATTTATATATTAGTACGTTCCTTAAAGAAACCATAGAGCAGGATCCAGGATAGAAAAAATAAGAATAATCCTTTCATGTCAGCTTGTATTGCCCAAAAAATGACACTGGAACAGGAACGTCCAATGTAATGATACTCCTGATGAGAGGACGGATCCTCGAAACGCGTAGAGTATTTTTTCATGCCAGAGCAGTCCAAATGCCACAGTTCATTGTCACTGTGCACCTGCCCGTAATATGATAATTATATTATATATATATATATATTTTTGTTTTTTGAAAATCTCTTTATTGAATTATATTATATTTTTACATCATTCAATCATTCTGATTTATTGTTGGCTTTGTATGTTTTTTTATGTGATTTATCTACTGCATTTGTAATGTACAATCATGTGTTTCTATCATGTATAATAAATGAATTTTATATGTATTTATTCATCATCTGTTTACAATATGTTCTTGACTTGCCTCATTTAAAGTCCCATTACCGCTATTTTTTGCATGCTACGGCAGAGTGGCATATCTCGACGACCTTCTCCTGCGGGCGGAGTCTGCTTCGGCTCCGAGGGACAACGTGGCCGTCACCCTGAGCTCCCTGCGGGACTTCGGCTGGGTGATCAATCTCTCGAAGTCTGCGCTGACTCCGTCGCGCCGTTTGGACTATTTGGGCTTGATCTTGGATACGGAGCAGGCGAAGGTGTTTCTTCCTCCGGCCAAGTTGCTGACGCTCTAATTCGCGCTGCGGGCCCTGCTATCGCAGCGGTGGTCCTCCCTAAGGTTTTGAATGCAGGTGTTGGGGCTTATGGTGTCCACCTTAGAGGCGGTCCCGTATGCCCAGAGTCACACCCGGTCCCTGCAGTGTGCGATTCTGCTGCGGTGGGACAAGTCCCCTTCGTCCCAGGATCAGGTTGGATCGCCAGACCCGGTTCTCCCTCGCCTGGTGGCTGCGGGCCTCGACCCTGGGCCTGGGGGAAGTCGTTTCTCCCCTTGGAATGGATGGTGGTCACGATGGACGTCAGCCTAATTGGCTGGGGAGGGGTCCTGGGGCTGTCTTCGGCCCAGGGTCGCTGGTCCCCGGAGGAGTCTCGTCTCCCGATCAATGTTCTGGAACTTCGTGCCATCAGGCTTTGTGTCTCCCACTGGTCGGGGAGGTTGCGAGGTTGGCCTGTCCGAGTTCAGTCAGACAACGCCACGGCGCTGGCTTACGTGAATCATCAGGGCGGAACGAGAAGCTCGGCAGCGGCGTTGGAAGTGGCTCACATTCTGAGGTGGGCGGAACTTCACGCGCCGGCAATCTTCGCAATTTACATTCTGGGCATCGAATTGGCAGGCGGACTACCTCAGTCGCCAGAGGCTGGATTAGGGAGAGTGGTCCCTGCACCTGGAAATGTTCCGCCAAATCTGTCAAAAGTGGGGCACACCAGATGTGGACCTGCTAGCGTCCTGGCTCAATCGGAAGGTGCAGACCTTCGTGAGCAGAACAAGGGATCCGTTGGCAGACACTGTGGACGCCCTCATGGCTCCGTGGTCTTGGTATCGGTTCCTCTATGCCTTTCCCCCTCTCAAGCTGCTTCCTTGCCTGTTGCGCAGAATAGAGGCAGAGGGGATCCCAACCATTCCGGTACGCCGACGTGGTGCGGATGGTGGTGGATGTTCCCTGGCGCATCCCGCTTCGTGAGGATCTGCTGTCCCAGGGCCCCATCTTGCATCCTGCTTTACCCTCGCTAGCTTTAACGGCCTGGCTATTGAATCCCAGGTGTTAAGGGATTGGGGGGGTCTCTGAATCGGTGATTCCCACCATGCTCAAGGCGCATAAGTCCACTTCACGCAAGATATATCACCACACCTGGAGGGCTTACATTGCCTGGTGCGAGGCGGCGAAACTCCCATTCTTTTTCAATGGCTCGGGGGCTGGCCTTCCTTCAACAAGGCCTAGACCACAAGCTGGCATTGAGCACTCTAAAGGGGCAGGTTTCTACCCTGGCAATTCTTTTTCAGCGTCTCTTGGCGACGCATTCCTTGACTCGTACCTTTTTACAGGGTGTTCGTCATGTCGCGCCCCCCCCCCCCCAGCTACAGTCGCCCTTGGCGCCATGGGACCTTAACTTGGTCCTCTGTGCTTCAGAAACCGCCCTTTGAAAATATCAGGGAAATCTCATTGCAACTGCTTTTGCAGAAGGTGGCTTTCCTGGTGGCTATCACATCCGCCCGGCGGGTGTCTGAGCTGGCGGCTCTGTCCTTTAGGTCTCCGTATTTGGTCCTACATAGGGATAAGGCGGCTTTGCGCCCGTCACCTTCCTTTTTACAGAAGGTGGTCTCTCTTCTTTTCATTTCAATGAGGATATTGTCCTTCCTTCGCTGTGCCCATCTCACCCTAAGGAGGTTGCCTTGCGCTTCCTGGATGTGGTCAGGGCTCTGCGGTTGTATTTGGCGGCGATTTGAAACGCCGGTTTTCGTCGTAGGCTCCTACGACTTAGTAGTTGAAACATTTTGAATCTTTTCCTCGCGTGTCGACAGGTTCATCGGTGGAACGTGTGAACTCTATGGCTGCAGACTACAGGATTTCGGGTCGTCCACGATTATCGGGACCATCTCACTCGGCACTGGCCTTTTCCACCGAGGTCTGGGGCTTGTCATATGCGTGCCCAGTGGTAGACAGACTTGGTTGCCCTTTACCACCGGCTGTTCCGGAGTTTTGGGTTTTTCTTCCGACATCGGCGGTTTATGTTGGCGTCTCGGGACTGGTGTAGGTCCTTCGCGTTCCGTTGGAGGAATCCCACTCTACCCGTGTCGCTTCCTTCCTGTTATAGGAGTAACTTTACTTTT
>BLSH010072384.1:1067336-1088198 GCA_018402905.1 Glandirana rugosa | reverse complement strand
CATTCCCCCCCCCCCCCCCCCGTCAATTCCAGTGGCTAATCTTGATGGTCATGGGAGTTTTTATGGCTCCCAGGGTCCTCTAGTAAGCATGGTGTTTATACATCATAATCTTTAGAACACTTACTTTTTCATCAACAAGAAAAGGGCGGTTGGTTCAGAGTGTTTTGTCCTCCGATGTTACTCATATAGCTTTGTTTTGGATGTTGGTCATCAAAGTTATGTTTTTTGTTCACTATGTGATGTGCACTTTGTTGCATTTCCTTTGTTCTCAATTCAAATGTATTTTGATGGTGGGACTTTCGATCACACAGAGGGGCAACCCTGGTATTTTTTTTTTTTTTTTCAACTTTTGGCTTTTGCTTCTATCTTAGTGTTGGACACAAGACTTGCCAATTTGTTGATTAAATTACCTGCCGGCTGGCGGGTAATTGGGCTTCTTTGGATTGGCCACTGATTGGATCACTCCCACCTATTTGATGTTTAATGCTGCATATATATACATTCCATGGGCTGTATATATCAGGCTAGAATTAAACACCGCTGACTGGTGTGAAGCGCGTCGGCTTTTTTGGGACTTGTAGTCCACTGGAATCTGTTTTGTTTTTTTTTACAATAAAGGAGATCGTATCGGAGTGTGGCCATCCAGCCTGGTCTTTTCTTTCTACATGCTGTTCAGCAATAGAGCCAGCACCCGGACATGGACTCAAGCGGCTGATAGCTATTATCGGGCAATTATCCTAGAACGGTGTTCTCTACTTTGTCTCTTAGTTGGATTTGTTACTGATTTCACCTGCTCGGCTAGCTCCCATGTTTTTGGACTGTTCACCTGAATTTATTTCATTCTGCTTTGAGCAACTTTCCCCTGTGATTGTTGTTACCACAGCAGTACCCACTAATGTGGAATGGAACTACAGCAGAGCACTCGCGTCTCTGTCTGAAAACCCCCTAAGATCGAGTTTATCAGCCCATTTGTTGCAGTCTCAAGACCCTGAGGTTTCTTTGAAAACATTGTTCCAGAAATTGGAAAGGATTATGGCAAAAGAGATCAGATCCTTCTGGGATGTCAAAACTCTGAGTATGCTAAATCTAACCAGATACCCTGTGGTCTCCCTATAAAAAAGTTCCCAACCCTCAAACTTTTTAGTGAAGCCTACAAAAAGTAATGGACTGATCCCCTGTCTTCACATTCATTGAAACGTATTCAGATTATCATAGAATCCAGATCTGAGAAACTTAACAAACTTCAAGACAAAGTATCGGTGATCCAGAGGGCTCTCATTCCCCTACAGTCACATAAAGATTTCCAAATGCTTGATTCCCAACTCAATAAGAAACTTGACAAACTGGAGAGAGACGTTATCTCTAGAAAAAATGACAAGCTTGCCAGAGACCAGATGGATTATGAGAGTGGGAATGTTTACATTTGGAAAGCCCCATTTTCCCAGCCGCCCACGGAGACTCTCTAAAAAAATGTGTCTGCTTCTCCGACACACCACTCTAATGCAGCCCCCTGATCTTCTCGTCCACTGACTTTAACCAAACGGGCAAAGGATCCCACAAGGAGGAGAAATAGAACAACATACAAGAATGGAGGGGGGGAGCAAAGCACAACTGAGGGACACAACTTCCGTTACCCCCGGAGGGACCGCACCCTGAAGTGACTTCCGATGTCATAAACTTGTCACATAGACCTTTGGATACATCTTAATTGTCCTTGCTTTCCAAGGGTCTCAACTTTTTGCCCAGATAGACATTTTGACCTTTTTGGTACTATTTTAGATGTTTACAGGTTTGTCCGCACCCTCACCTTGAGGAGGCATTACTTCCAGCATTCCACCAACACCTGTGTTACGGATGGGGTTGATCTGAGGACTAACGGAGATGCAGGCGAGTCACCTCCTTCTCTAACTTGTGTTGCTGAGGATTGGGCTGTTTGTGATATTGAAGACCTGGCTCATGAGTCCATGCCCCCCTCCCCCCCACTGAGCTGTCGGGGCTCCATTCAGACTCGGGTCTGACTTTTACCCGGTTAGCTCTAGGGGGAAGGACATGGACTTATACCAGAAACTGGTGGCGAAGGACCTGACTCACCTAGCCAGACGGGCGGATAATACACTGTCACATAGTAACCTTACAGAGGAAGAGATTGGGGCACTCACTAGACTTAGGGATGACTGTACCACTTTGATTAAGAATTCAGACAAGGTTGTACTCGGTGCGGTTTCTTATCGGGAGGAAGCTCTTTGACAGCCTAGTAAACACTTATTTGAAACTAAAAGGGGACCCTACCCAGATTTTTTAAAAAGAGCTAGTGTCACTATTGAACAGGGCTTTCACAGTGGGCATTTTCTCTTCTGAAGAGGCAGAGATGTTGGTTCCAGATTCTCCAATCCTACCTATCTTGCACTACCTACCAAAGGTACACAAGGGTTTGAGTCCCTTATCAGGCAGGCCCATTGTTGCTGGCATTGGTTCCCTTAATAAACGACTAGGCCAGTGGGTTGATCACCAACTACAACCCCTGGTCATGGGTCTGCTTGCATACTTTTGTGACACTAAACTATTGGTTGATTTAAAACAGGTTAAATGAGAACCCAGCTTTCTCTGGATTACCTGTGATGTGACAAGCCTTTATTTTTCCATCCCCCACACGTTAGGTTTGCAAATGGTCTCATAATATCTACAACATCATAGTGGTTATTCCTTGGTTCACCAGGCATTTATACTATTGAGTCTGGAATTCCTTGTGACTCACATTTTTTTTTTTTTCGATGGACTTCTATCTCCAAAAATGAGGGACCTCTATGGGGGCAAAATTTTCGCCCCTCCCTAGCTAACCTCTATATGTGGTGGTGGGAGAGGTCCCGCATTTTTTGGGGCTGGTTGTCCCCATCGATCGAATATTTTTTATTGTTGTTACATAGACGATTTTATTTTTATTTGTTCTAACGATGTGGGGTATCTTGAGGATTCGCTCTGTTATCTCAATGACAATGAACTCAATCTGCAGTTCACTGGTACAGTTGATACCAACCGGATAGTTTTTGGACGTGATTTTGGAAGGCAGGGGAGATACCATTATGTCCAGTTTATTCAGGAAACCATCAGCTGGGAACTCCCTACTTACGGCCGATTGGGCACACCCTAGACATACCATCAGGGGGATTTCTGTAGGCCAATTTCTCAGACTTAGGAGGATATGCAGTAATGAAAGTGACTGACTATTTCAGAAAGGTTTCTCTCATGAAATCACGATTCCTAGAGAGAGGTTACTCACATCAAGTTATAGATAGGGCTATACGTATTGCCGATAGGACTAATAGAGATAGAAGTATTCTTCAAAATACACAAAAGAAAGGGGATACTTCAAATCGGTTGGTGTTTTCAACACTGTACAGTTTGGAGGGCACTAAGGTGCATAACATTGTCTGCAAATATTTGCCTATACTTTTGAATGATTCTGTCTACTCCTCTATTTTGTCTAGGGGTATTAGAACTGTTTCTCGACGGGCCCCAACTATTGGCAGTTCCCTCTATTCTAGCCTGTTTAGCAGCTGTGAATCACAGAGATCACATTGGTTATCTTTCAAGGGTATCTACAGGTGTGGTAGCGGACACTGTTCGTGTTGCTCCCACATTCTGATAGGCACTAATTTGCAGTCATTCTCTTCAAAAAAGTTTTCAAGTCAATCTCCCTGATCAGTTGCAACACTAAATATGTTGTATACATGATTTCTTGTGTATCCTGCCAAATCATATATGTGGGTCGCACTGCACGGAGGCTGCGGGATAGGTTGAATGACCACCTTTTGGACATCAGGATCAACAAAGCCACCAATATAGCCAAACATTGGAGAGTGTGCCATGACCAGGATGTCAGCAGCCTCCACATACAGGTTATTGAGAGGATTACATTACCTAAAAGTGGCGGAGATAAGTTTAGGTTATTATGCAGAAGAGCGGTTCTTTGGATCTTTCATATGCATGCCAGAAACTGAAGTTTGCCTCTTTCCTGCTTTTAGTTGATCATCTTGGTGTGTTTTCATGATGCTGATGGGTGTCGGGGTGCTTTAACGCGCTTTCTTCCCTTTAGCAGCACCATGTTTTCCCAAAGGTCCTTTCTCCTCCCTTTTTGTGATCCCCCTTTTCCACTTCTCTAACATCGGTGCTGCCTGTCATTTTCTGTCCTGTCCTTGTTACATATGCCAGATATGGGAGTTAGTGCGGGTTCATTTCCTTTTGGCCTGGTGATTCTCCCTTTTGCATTCTTCTGTTTTCTCTTTTTTATTCTTTTTTTTCCATTTCTTTCCTTCCTTCTTTCTGTGTGTGTGTGTCTCACTGTCTGTCCCCTGCAGCCACCGTTTTCATAGTCAGGCACACCCAGCTTGTTTTGATTAATCTGTTATCGATCTTCAGGGAGTGCACAGTTTCCCACACATGGTGTTTTTATTATTAAAACTTCTGCCTCTCCTGTGTGTGTGTGTGTGTGTGTGTGTGTGTGTGTGTGTGTGTGTGTGTGTGTGTCTGCCTTAGTTTTCCCCGGTTTGGCCATATTCCTGTTACACCTACGAGTGTTTACTTTACTATTGCTTCCCTGGGACAATGTCAGTTTCCCCAAACACGGATTCATTGTAACTGCAACCTTTTAAATAGATATACCAAATGTGTTGCTACCTATGACATTTGTATGGTAGTTTTGGTGTATGTTAATTTAGTTATATACCAATTCTTCCCTCCCTTTTCTCTCTTTTTTAGGGGTCTCTAGGGGTCCCAGCACCTTTAAGTATATATATTTCTCTGACATATTGGGATCTCTATATTAGGGATCTTCACGTTAGTTTCTGCTGAGGGTTCCCTTTGTTCACATTTCCTCTCCCCCCCCCCCCCCCCCCCTCCCAGTGGATAATCTTGATGTTATAGTGGTCCTTTTAACTATGCTTTGGTAGATCATGGGAGTTTTTTAGGCTCCCAGGGTCCTCTAGTAAGCATGGTGTTATTACATCATAATCCTTAGAATACTTAATTTTTCATCAAAAACAAGGGGTGGGGGTGGGGGGTGCGGGGAGATCTCCCCCCTTCAGGGATGGCTCAGAGTGTTTTGTCCTCTGTTACTCATATAGCTTTGTTTTGAATGTTCATCATCAAAGTTATGTTTTTAGTTCACTATGTATTCTGTTGCATTTTCTTTGTTCTTAGTTCAATTGTATTTTGATGGTGGGACTTTCGGTCACACAGAGGGCCGATCCTGGTATTATTTTTTATTTTTTCAACTTTGGCTTTTGCATCTATCTTAGTGTTGGACAAAACACTTGCCAATTTGTTGATTAAATTACCTGCTGGCTGGCGGTTAATTGGGGTTCTTTGGATTGGCCACTGATTGGATCACTCCCATCTATTTGATGTTTAATGCTGTATATATATATATATATATATATATATATATATATATATATATATTTTCTATGTGCTGTATACATCAGGCTATGATTAAACACTGCTGACTGGTGTGAAACACGTCAGCCTTGCTCGGACTTGTAGTCCACTGGAATCTGTTTCGTGGTTTTTACAATAAAGGAGATTGTATCGGAGTGTGGCCATCCAGCCTGGTCTTTTCTATCTAAATGCTTCATGGGTCGTCTAGTTCCGCAACATCTGGAGGGCTGTAGTTTGGAGATCCCTGGTTTAGATCAAAGCATATATATATGTGTTACAATGGCTCAGTCAAAGTCCAGACCTAAATCCAATTTTGAAGCTGTGGCAAGACTTAAATTGCTGTTCAGACGCTCTCCAGCCAATCTGACAGAGCTTACTCTATTTTCAAAGAAGAATGGGCAAAAATGTCTCGCTCCAATTACAGCTGCATGTCTTACCCAGCTTTGCACATCTAGAGAGTAAGGTGGTTCTACAAAGTATTGACTCAGGGGGGCTGAATACACATGCACATCACACTTTTGAGATATTTGTGAAAAATGTTGAAAACCATTTATCACTTTCCATCCACATCACAATTATGTGCCACTTTGTGTTGGTCTATCACATAAAATCCAATAAAATAAATTTACGTTTTTGTTTGTAACCTAACAAAATGTGGAAAAGTTTAAGGGGCTACTGACTACTTTTTCAAGGCACTGTAAGCAAATAGACCAATCTTTTGCAGTTATTTATTTCTCTGTTAGTAGCAGAGATGCACTGCAGTGACTCTGTATGCATTATGTCCTCGCCAGATGATGAGGTACATTGCACCCTGTGGATTTTCGTTCTTTGCCATCCTGCAAGTTAAACGTGGAATTTGGAAGAAGTGGTTTGAAAATCAGAGAGTTGAATGTACCTTCAACGATATGTAAGTTACTGCTCCAGCGGTTGTTTTTAGCTCATTTGAGAGACTAATTATTTTCATATGAAGAAATTAGAATACTAACACTTTATGGGAGGTCTCCTCTTTGTGATATCCTTTGTGGCTAAAAAAAACTACAAAAGTACATGGCTGCATCAAGTAAACACGGCAGGGTCCAAAGGCCTTCTTGAACTGGGAGAACTAAATCTGCAACAAAATGTTTGATACATTCATGTTTAATTCACAAAGGATCAGGAAGCAGGTACTCCGCTTACTTCCTCCACATTATTGTAGTTACAAACATCAAGGCACATTTAAAGAGCATGGCTGCCATGGAAGATGTTCATAGGCTAGACACTAAGCATTGCATAAAGTATCTTGCATAATATCCATTATAGTTTTATACGAATATAATAAATGAAAAGTTGACTTGTTTTGATCCCTTAGGTTTTAGCCTCTTCTTGTAATGGAAAGGAACATGTTGACTTTTGAGCCATGCGTTGGTTGAACGCTAACTGCCATTGTCCTACCCTACAATGTCGTCTTCCCTCTTAAGGAGGTGTATAAACTCAGGAGTGGAGTAAATTTGTGGTGTTCTAGCACTTAACATTACAGCTCATCTAAGGCTAAATGAATAAGCTAGGTACTCCCTGCGCACTCACCCAAATTAGTTAGAAAGGATGGCAAGCTAAGATCAAGTTAGAGAAGGCAAAAAATTATCAATTTTAGTGGCTAACTAAAAATACCTAAACAGAATATAAATAAAAAGTAGAAACTGTGCAAAGAGGCCTGTAGCAGCTAGCACCTCACTAGACATATAGTGTGCAAATACAAATAAATCAAAACATATGTGCAATGCTGAAAATGAAAATTTTGGAAATCCAATATACAAATCAGTCCTAAAAAACTTTAGCAGAACTGACATACAAAATGTTCAAAGTGGTCCTTATGAAGGTATACCATACAGTGATCTAATCCGAATAAAGTGATAAAAGTGCAAAAAAGACATAAAATTCTTAGGCTTTCACCCCAAGTATAAATTGATACAATCCTCTTTTATAAAGTGATGATTGTGCATTGGTTAATCATAAGGTAATCCAGTGCAGAGACAACTGTGAAAGAATATTCCATAAATATGTTGTAAAATTGGTGCTCTTACCAGATGAGGTGGCCACACGTGCCTTATAGCCCGTGGGTCATACATGCTTTTGTGGGGATATACCCCAGCATTGAATCCAAATCGGAGGGGTCTGTCGCCAATGGATATAATACACCAGGGAACCCCACTTCTGGATGCAAATTCAGGTGATGACCCATTCGGTCGTGAAAACATAGCCAAAAATGGAAACAAAAGCCACCACATAGTGCAACTCGGTAAAAATTGTTAGTTCTAATAGGAACAAAGTGTACACTTACAAAAATCGCATAAAAGATACGTTGAAGGATAAAAGTTCATATGCGGTATTCACACTTTCCACATCCGATGCATTTTGTCCTAAAGGACATCTTTTGGGGCATGAGGACTGCATGTGAACACAGCCATATATAGATAAAATCTCTATGGCTCTGTGATGCCTATTTTGTGAGTATCCACTTTTAACTTTATCTCCATTAAATTATTTATGGTAATGCACCAGGTGTTTGCGCTTTCCTTTTTGTTTTGTTATATAGATAAATCAACCTATGACAGAAAACATTGCTGTAATAGTCATTGGGGACACCTGGGCAATCGTGTCTATGGTGTACCAAGATTGCACCGGCTTGCATTCCATGCCTCGCTTTCATCTGGTATATAGATCAATAGCAAGTTTAGACAGGAAGTGACATAGCGTGAACCAATCCTCATTTTGATTATAAGCACGCAGAGATGGCAACTCCACCTATCAACTTCCTCTAACAGAATAGCAGGTCTGAGCAGGAAGTGACATCGCTCAAATGAAGCCTTGACCTGATTCTAAACTGAGACCCTGCAGCTATGCCAGCTCCACCTTGCAGTGCCATCTATCATCGCCAAATCAGGCACATTAGGGTCCAATAGAACTGCAGAGGACACCAGGAATACATATTGCTTGTCACATCCTGCTTTACAATAATAATTATTCAAAATAAAACGTTTAATATAAGATCAAATAAAAAAAAAAAACTGCCTAAAATACATAAATTGCATATCTCAACTTCCACAAAGTTATAATTATGGGCGACCTAACTATACAAACAGCGCCATCTAGTGTCCGATTTAGAACCTCATAGTATCCAGCCAGTGGAACGTCAATAGCAAAGCCATTTTAGTAGATGTACTACATAGTAAAACAGTTTTAGTAGGTATACCACATATAACTCCTAAGACTCAGAACCGTATGAGTCAAAAAGAAAGGATTTATAATGCAATAAACATAGAAACTAAATATGGAGTGGGATAATCATGCCCTGTTAAATGCATTAATATCCCACTCCACATTCATACCATAAGGATAATATGAACGGAGCTCATATATCCAATATGTTTCAAGCCTAGAGACCCCCCATTTGGTGGAACCTCCTCGCCAGGGAGCAATGTAATGGTCTTTGGCCAAAAACTGTGTGTCCTTTTGGATCACTATGATGGAAACGGGCATAGTGCTTCACCATGCTATGTTATGACCCAGTGTTAAACAGTGGGTCATAAATCAAACATTCAAAACGGTACAAGACATAATATCGATAGGTGTGTGTGTGTGTGTGTGTATGTATGTATGTATGTATGTATGTATATGTGTGTGTATATATATATATATCTTGTCAAAATACATATAATGGCGTTACGATATATAAATGTACAGTGCTAATGTGTTGTGAGCAACAGAAGCGTGAGCAGAGCAGAGGCAGATTGGGTGTGGACAGGACACATGGGGCTCAAATGAATATTGATGTGTTCATGTGAGAGCCATTTGGGGTGTTTTGAGCCAAAGATCCCAGTTGTTTTGGAAAACAGGAATTCGAAGGTGGGCTTTTGCGTACATATATTCCATTAGGCAATGGTTGTTCAAAATGGCTATGAGCTCAGAGGAGGAGGGGGGGAAGAGGGGATTTCCAATTTCGGGTAGCTATGAATACATGGGAGAATAACTGTGTAGGATGATCTGGGCCATGTGTCCATGTCCAGACCCAACAAAACCATCTGTGGAGTAAAGGGGAATGGGATCAGTATGATGGAGAAAAGAAGCTTGGAGTGTTAAGACCAAAATGTGGTAAGGGTCGCAGTTCCACCAAATATGTAAGGAAGATCCTGGGTTTGCACAGGTTCTCCAGCAAAGATTGGTTGATGCGTAGATGCGGGTGATTTTTTTTTTTTCTGGGGTGAGGTACCAGTTGTGATGCAGTTTCTGGATATTTTCCCAATGTGGTATGCACCTTGAGATTTTTTAGGGGTGCGCGTAGTGCTCGGTACCATTGTTTGATATAGGTGCATTGCAGTTTGTTCCCATATTATAATCGTCTGGGTCTTTGAGTTGTAGTCAGCATTGGTGAAGTTTGTAGATGTGTGAAATTCCGTACTGTTGTTTGGAGGGCTGGATGAAGGATTTTATTAAGTGCCAAAGCAATGGGGTTTCTGACCATTGTACTTTAGAGGACCGAGTGTATCTTGAGGTACTTGAAGAAGGCTTTAGATGTGATATGCCAACTGGATTGCAATTGTTGAAAAGATAGGAGCGTTGATCGTTTTGTATAGGCTTTCTATATTAGAGATGCCTGCAGTGATCCATTCAGAGAGGGAAATGTTAGGTGTGAGTACTTGAAGAGCTTCTAAAGGTGTATATGAGAGCAGGGAGTGTGGAATTCCTTTGGTGCTTTTGGATGGTGGCCTTTCAAGTCTTTATGGTGGCGTTGACGGTGTCAAGGTAGTTGTGGGTGCCATGGTGTTTTAGGAGGAGTGCATTAAGAATCTGTTTGGGGTGGGAGTCTCACAGTTCTCTCTATCTGGAACCAGAGACTAGGTTGTGTGGGATTCCACCATACTTTGGTTTGGTCCAGAATGGTTGCTTTGTAGTATGCTAGAATGTTTGGTGCGCCAATACCGCCTGAGGAGGTGCGTGAGCAAAGGATATTGCGTTTTCAGTCAGGTGTGTTTGCCTCCCCATATGTAAGCATTTATGATGGTTTAAGTTTTTGAAGTTGGCTTTGAAGAAAGAGTATAGGTAAAGTTTGAAATGCATATAGGACATGTGGAATAAGTACATTTTGGTGAGGGCGATTTTACCTGCCCAGGATGCTTGAGTTTGTCTGAGGTCTTGCACAGTTTTCTGCAGTTTAGTCACAAGGTTATTGAAGTTGAGCGATAGTAACCGGGAAGAGGGATTGATCAGTTTGATAACCATGTATGGGAGTATAGAATTGGGGGCCCACGAGAAGGATGTTTGAGCAGTGATGCAATTTTTGATATGTTAAAGTCCTATGCCTAGCATGCTGGATTTTGAGAAATTAATTTTATATAGGGAGGCTTTGCTAAACAGATCTAAAGTGCAATGAAGTTCAGGGAGTGATTTCACTGGGTCAGTTACGGATATAATGACATTGTCGGCATAAAGTCAGATTTTGTGTGTGGTGTGTCCAATTGTGATGCCATCTATGCGTGGGTTGTCTCGTATAGCTTGGGCCAGCGGTTCCATAACCAGGTCAAATATTAGAGATGATAGCGGGCACCCTTGACGTGTCCCATTAGAGATACGAAAAGGGTCTGAGAGCAGGCCTGAGGTTAGGACTCAAGCGCTAGGGGAGGAATAAAGGGGAAGTAGAGCTTGTAGGATGTTTCTGGAGAAGCCACATTTTTGTAGGACTGCTTTTAGGTAGGTCCAGTCCACTCTGTCAAACTGCTTCTCTGCATATAAAGAGATGAGCAGAGAAGACGCTTGATGATATTCCGACCATTGCAGCAGGTCAATGAATTTGCGAGTACCGTCGGAAGCTTGTCTGCCAGCTACAAAACCCACCTGATCAGTGTGTATTAGTTGTGATTTAATAGAAGTAAGTCCCATAGCTAATAGTTTGGCGCAGAGTTTTATTGATATTTAGCAGAGAAATAGGCCTGTAGCTGGCAGGGTCGTCTGTTGGCTTACCGGGTTTTGGTATGGTGACAATGCTAGCTTGTAGTGACTGTGCTGGGATGGAGCCCGTGGATGCAATTCATTTGAATGAGTGCCAGAGATGTGGAGCGAGGAGCTTGGAGAATGTTTTGTAGTATTCACCACTGAATCCGTCAGGGCCTGGGACATTATGGAGTGGGAGAGTGGCGATGGCTGCTTCAATTTCTGCTGAGGAAAATGGGGTTGAGAGGGAGTGTAGTTGGTCCTGTGATAGTGAGGGTAAGTGGACACTTTGCAAAAATGGTTTATTGTCCTCAGGCGTGAGTGAAGGGGTCGATTCAGTGTTAGATAAAAAATGATATCGTTTAGAGTGTCTTTAGGATTGGTGAGTCGGGCGCCTCGAGAGTCAGTGAGATGAGGGATTTTAGTTTTAATAATCTTGCGTTTAAGTTGTTTGTCTAGGTAAGCTTCGGGTTTGTTGTGCTGCAAGCAGATGCGTTTGAGGTGTATGTCAAAGTTGGCATGCAGGTGGTCACTGAGAGCTTGTCTAGCTGTGCGTACCTCAGTGCTAAGTAGGGCGGAGGGTTGGGGCTTATTGGCTCTTTCTAGGATACATATATTCTCTAGAAGGTTGGTGGTGGTAGCTTTTTGCTGTCTTTTCTCGTAAGCTCCCAATTTAATGGGCATGCCTCTAATGTAGGCCTTATGGACAGTCCATAATACAGTGGGGTTATTTATGGACCCAACATTGTTTGTAAAGTACTGTTCCAGTTCAGATGAGATCTGTTTTTGATATATTGGATAAGAGATAAGAGAGGTGTTGAGCCTCCAATTTGTGTTTTTTTGAGCTGAATGTGTTGGGAACTTCTTCATTGCAATTGGGGCATGGTCTGACCATGTAATAAGTACAATTTTTGTGTCTTGCACCAACTGTAGGGTGTGTTTATCCGTCAAAAAGAGATCTGTTTGGGAGTTATACCTTTTGTGCTTGGGAATAGAAAGGTATAATCCCTTTCTGTACCATGGGAGCACCTCCAGGGGTCATACAAGTCTTCTGAATGGATCAAGGAAGAGAAAGGTAGGTCGATTCTGGGTGGTATTTGAGCTGTCAAGTAAGGGATCAGCAATGTTGTTAATGTCCTCGCATATAATCAGGGGGCCTTGTCTAAATAGCTCCAGTTTTTTCAAAATGGTTTTGTAGAATGATTTTTGGTTGGTGTTGGGGGAGTAGATATTTGTAATGGGTATTGTGTGATTATCGGCGGCAGCATTTAGGATAATAAATCTTTCATCAAGATCAATTTCAGTATCGAAGGGCTAGAAGGAGACTGAGAAGCGTATTAAGAGCATTAACCCCAGCTTTTTTTCTTGTGGAATGTGGAAATTGTTTGTGGGAGCAGGAAGGGGGCTTATGAGATGAAAAGTTGGTTTCCTGCACACATATGTCAGATGCATGGGTTAGTGCTTCCTTCCACAGTAAGTTCCTTTTTATAGGGGGAATTTTAAGCCCTTTACCTTAAGGGATATAATGGTGATAGACATTGTTGCTGGCGATTAGCAGGTAGGGGAGAGGGGTAAGTACTGGGATTGCGCTTTCTGCCTGGTGATGCCCACAAAGACTGTATTGCAGTATTGAACTTCAACTTAGAACCGTGTAATCAGTAACCATAAAACAGCTTTACCAATGGTTCGGTAGCACACTGAGCAGACTTGGTATGCAAGAGGGAAAACGAAAGCAAAAAATAGAACACTAAAGGAAAGTGCTTGGCACTTTTTTCTAACTCGGGAGCGCAGTCAGTGGTATGCTCATCTGGGACAGGTGTTGGAGAGTAAGAATGCTGTCCTTTTTATTATTATTATTATTATTATTATTATTATTCTAATACAGGATTTATATAGCGCCAGCAGTTTGTGCAGCGCTTTACAAAAATGAAGGCAGACAGTACAGTTACATCACAATTTGGTACAAGAGGAATCAGAGGGCCCTGCTCATTAGAGCTTACAATCTAAGAGGGCGGGTCAATTGATACAAAAGTTAAAAGCTGTGGGGGATGAGCTCATGTAGAAAGAAAGAGTATTATGTAGAAGCAGGATAGGCTTCTTTAAAGAGAAAAGTTTTCAGGGATCGTCTAAAGATGGATAGATTAGGAGATAGTCGGACTGATTGGGGTAGGGAGTTCCAAAGGAAGGGAGAAGCTCTCGAGAAATCCTGGAGGAGAGCATGGGAGGAGGTGACAAGGGAGATAGAGGCAGGAGGTCTTGGGAGGACCGAAGAGGGCGGCTTGGTTGGTATTTTGAGACTAGGTTAGAGATGTAGCTGAGGGCAGAGTTGTGGCTGGCTTTGTAAATTATTGTTAGTACTTAGAATTTTATACGTTGGGTGAGTGGTAGCCAGTGGAGAGATTGGCAGAGAGGGGCGGAGGACACGGAGTGGTTGGCAAGGTAGATAAGTCTTGCAGCAGCACTCATTATTGACTGAAGGGGGGTTAATGTATGCAAAGGTAATCCAATGAGGAGAGAGTTGAAGTAGTCGAGGCGAGCGATAACCAGAGAGTGAATTAGAAGCTTGGTGGTATCATTGGTTAAAAGGGGGCGTATTCTAGCGATGTTGCGTAGGCTGAGGCGGCATGATTTGGACAGGGATTGGATGTGGTCTTGAAAGGATAGTTTAGAGTCTAGGGTTACCCCTAGCACACTGGCATGTGGGGACTCACTAATAGTTGTGCCATTGATCTTAACAGAGAAGTCAGGGGAAGGGGCGGTGACCAAGGCCACCTGGTGCCATGAGCACAGAGGATTAGAGGCCTTACCCCGGCGGACCATGGTAGATGTGTTGAACCAGGAGTTTTGAGGGCAACTGGATGGCCGCTGTAGCGGTGCTTCAGGCAGTGGTGAGGAGATTGGGCCCCAGTTTAAAACTCGCTTGATGCCATCTTTAGATGTAAAGAGGTTAGTGGTTTGGTTTTGGAACGTGACCACTAGCTTAGCAGGGAAGCCCCATTTATATTGGATGTTGTGTTCTCTGAGGATCGTTGTTACTTAAGAGAATTCCCTCCTTTTCTTGGCTGTAGCAGCAGATATATCCGTGAATAGTGTCACCGACGAGTAGGGGTCTGGTAGTGTAGGAGTTGATCTTGCAGCAGCCATGATCCGTTCTTTAGTTTGAAAGAAATGGATGCGTGCCAGTAAGTCACGTGGTACTGATGCCGTGAGGTGGTTAGGTTTGGCTATTTCGATGTGCACAATCGATAAGTCTGCTGGGCTCAGTTGTGGCAGAAGTGTGAGGAATAGTGGATGTAGGGGCTGTGCGACAGACCTTACATTTCTTGCATGTATAAAAACCCTTCAGATTCTGGAAGAACGTAGGTCTAATTGGAGCATTAATTACAGTCGGTGCTACTTTCATACGGAGCCCCCCTGTATGTAAAATCTGCCTTTTTCAGGTAGTAGGGGGCCTACAATTCTGTCATTTTTCTGAACACCCCAATGTCTATTGAAAATCTCCCCAATCTGTCGATGCTGAATAGAAAAGGCTGTAAAAAAGGACTACCTGGGGTCCTTCTTTGTATTGTTACTGGTATGGGGGTTACTTTGGAACAGTTGTGCTCTATCAATTTCTCGACTTTGGGAAATTTCTCTGTCCAAATCTGTGCTATTCTTTTCCAAAAGTTTCTCTAATGGACCCCACTTGTACATCGAAATCATGGACATTAGTGCAATTTCTACGTGTCCTCAGAAACTGGCTGCGAGGAACTGAACACAGACAGCTCTGATGATGGCAGCTGTCGGAATATAGGAATTCCTATCCATTGGTTTGAAGTAAGTACTAGTAACCAACTTATTCTCCACCATTTTGATAGTGAGATCCAAAAAATGAATTTCTACAGGTCTGGCCTCGAATTAGAGTATAATGCCTCTGCTATTATCATTGAGGTCAGCCATATAGGAATCCAAAGAATTGTGACTACCATTCCATAGCAGGATGTCTATATAGCGTGCCCAAAGAACCAGTTCTGGTCTCCGCTGGGCATAGACGGTATCTTCCTCCCATTTGGCCATGAAGAGGTTACCCAAACGGGGGGCAAATTTAGCCCCCCATGGCTAAACCTCTCATCTGTAAATAAAACTAATCCTTAAACTAAAAATAATTATGGTGGGTTGCAAATAATAAAAGCTCCATAATAAACAACTTCTGTCTGTGTGGTACCTCAGAGTCACGGAACAAAAAAATATTTGAAAAACTGTTTTGCTTATGACGTTCCACTGGCTTGATACTATGAGGTTCTACAATTGAGGCTAGATGGCGCTATTTGTATAGTTAGGTCCTCCATAATTATAAATTTGTGGAAGTTGAGATATGTATTTTAGGCAGTTTTTAATATTTGATCTTATATTCTTATATATTAAATGGTTTATGTTTATTTTGAATGATCATTATTGTAAAGCAGGAAGACACTAGTAATCTTTATCCCTGGTGTCCTCTGCGGTTCTAATGGAGAGTGATGTGTCTAATTTGGCTATGATAGATGACGCTGCAAGGTGGAGCTGGCATCGCTGGAGGTTCTGCGTTTTAGGATCAGGACGAGGCTTGGTTTGAGCGATGTCACTTCCTGCTCAGACCTGCTATTCTGTTAGAGGAAGTTGATAGGCGGAGTTGCTATATCTGCATGTCCAGTGCTTATAATCAAAATGAGACTTGGTTCACGCTATGTCACTTTCTGTCTAGACTTGCTATTTATCTATATACCAGGTGAAAGTGAGGCATGGAATGCAAGCTGGCGCCATCTTGGTACACCATAGACATGATTTGCCAGGTGTCCCCAATGACTATCACAGCAATGTTTTCTGTCATAGGTTGATGTATCTATACATGGCGGTGTTCACACGTGGTCCTCATGCCCCAGATGTCCTTTATCCTTCATTGTATCTTTTACGCAATTTTTTGTTCGTGTACACTTTGTTGCTTTTAAAACTTCCAATTTTTACCGCGTTACACTATGTGGAGGCTTTTGTTTCCATGTTTTCATGACCAAATGTGTCATCGCCTAAGTTTCCATCCGGAAGTGCAGTTCCCTGATGTATCATCATATCCATTGGCGACAGACCCCTCCGATTTTGGATTCCATGCTGGGGTATATCCCCACGAAAGCGTGTTTGACCCACGGGCTATAAGGCACGTCTGTCCACCTCATCTGGCAAGCACACCAATTTTACCACATATTTATGGAATATTCTTTAACCATTGTGTCTGCGCTGGATTACCAAAAAATGAATTTCTACAGGTCTGGCCTCGAATTAGAGTATAATGCCTCTGCTATTATCATTGAGGTCAGCCATATAGGAATCCAAAGAATTGTGACTACCATTCCATAGCAGGATGTCTATATAGCGTGCCCAAAGAACCAGTTCTGGTCTCCGCTGGGCATAGACGGTATCTTCCTCCCATTTGGCCATGAAGAGGTTACCCAAACGGGGGGCAAATTTAGCCCCCCATGGCTAAACCTCTCATCTGTAAATAAAACTAATCCTTAAACTAAAAATAATTATGGTGGGTTGCAAATAATAAAAGCTCCATAATAAACAACTTCTGTCTGTGTGGTACCTCAGAGTCACGGAACAAAAAAGTCCCGGCATGCTCATGTTGGTCACGCCTACATGTAAATGACGTTCAAACTACACATGAGGTATCGCCGCAAATGTTTTAGCAAGAGCAATAGTTCTAGCGCTAGACCTCCTCTGTAACCGGTAACCTGTAAAACATTTTTAAAGCGACACCTATAGCGATTTTTAAGTACCGAAGTTTGGCGCTATTCCACGAGTGTGCGCATTTTCAAAGCATGACATGTCAGGTATCTATTTACTCTGCATAACATCATCTTTCACATTATTCAACAAAAATTGGGCTAACTTTACTGTTGTGTTTTTTTTTTTTCTTTTTAAATGCAGTTTGAAAAACTACTGCGCAAATACAGTGCGAGAAAGAATTACTGCGCAAATATCGTGCGAGATAAAAAGTTGCAACAACCACTATTTTATTCCATATGGTCTCTGTTAAAAAATGTGTTTAAGGATTCTGAGTAATTTTCGAGCAAAAAAAAATATTTTTACAGGTAGGAGCGAAGTGTCAGAAATTGCCTGGTAGGGAAGTCGTTAAACTGACTTCATCTGTAGATTGAAGTTCATCCCTTTTCTGTAGATGTAGAAACAAAGATGCAAAAAAAAATAACAATGTGTCTTTTTATCTTAGTGTTTAAGCGGCTGAGCAATGTTTATAAACCTTGCCCGGCTGCTTTTTTTTTTTTTTTTTGACAGCTCCAATTACCGGATGACTTTAACACTTCAGCTGTCAATAAGGGGAACTCTACTGACAGCTGAATGAGTGATAGGTTGTTAAAGTGGTTGTAATTCTACAAAAAAATAAGATCCTGTTCCATTAATGCATGCTGTATAGCACAGTGCATGTGCTATATCATGTTTCCCTTCCTATCCTGTAAAAAACTTGGCCGATCCTGCCAGTGCCTGTGTCCGCCTGCCTCTGCTGACTGCAGTAATCCATAACTGCTGAGCCGGGTTTACCGTGGTAAGTTTACGTGCCTCCTTCATCTGCTGTCCTCTCTCCCCCTCCCTCCCTGTGATCATGAGAGCGGCTCTCCTGCCCACCCTTTCCGCCGCTGTTCAGCTGCATAATGCAGCTAATATACAAGTATCCCTTCCAGGCATGCTGCCGTTCACTACAGTGAATTTGTTTTTTAAAAATGAAAAGGCAGCTGTGCGGTCACATGATCGCCCTGTGTTGTCAGTTCCGGATCTATGGAGAGAAGCAAGATGGGCCGAAATTCCCCTGTGCTGGCCGGCTGATGTCACAGGGGAATCTTGGCCCCTCCCGCTTCTCTCCATAAATCGGGACCTGTCAGCACAGGGGGATCACGTGATCGAACGCACAGCTGCGGTGTGGCAAAAGGTATTTGGCCTTTTCATTTTTTGAAAAACAAACCCACTGTAGTGAATGGCAGCATGCCCAGAGGGGATACATGTAAAGTCGCATAGTGACTTTACAATCACTTTAACTGGTTCCCAACCTGCTACGATATATTTACTGCGGCAATGTGGCTGCATTCCACGAATCGCCGTGAGCTCTTGTGCCCACCACATTGTGCGTGAGTGGACCCAATATCTGCCGGCGAGCCGCGATGAGCTGCTAGAGGGAAAGAACGGGGAACCACTGAAGTAAACACTGCGGTTCCCCGTTCTGACAGGTGGCATGTAAGAGATCTACTGATCCCTGTCACTGGGATCAGTTAGATCTCTTATGCCCCTGACAGCCCAGCCCCCTCACCCTTAGAACACGCCCAGGGAACACAGTTAACCCCTAGATCTCCCCCTGCAGGTTAACCCCTTCCCTGCCAATGACATTTACACAGTAATCAGTGGATATTTAGATTTCTGATCGCTGTTTAAATGTCATTGGTCCCAAAAAAGTGTCAAAAATGTCCGCCCCAATATCCAAGTCCCGATTAAAAATGACAGATTGCCGCCATTACCAGTAAAAAAAAAAGTAAAAACGCCCGAAATGAATTCTCATGGTTTGTAAACACGACAACTTTTGCGCAAACCAATTAATAAACGTCGATTTGCGATTTATTTATATTTTTTTACCAAAAATATGAGGAAGAATATAAATCAGCCAAAACCGATGAATACATTTTTGTTTTTTTATATATTTTTCTTGGATTTGTATTTTAGCAAAAAGTAAAATATTTATTTTATTTTTTTTTGCAAAATTGTCGCTCTTTTTTTGTTTATAGCGGTGATCAGAAATGGCGCAGAGGTGACCAAATACCGCAAAAAGAAAGCTCTATTTTTGGGAAAAAAAGGACGCAAATTTTGTTTGGGTACAACGTCGCACGACCACGCAATTGTCAGTTAAAGCGACGCAGTGTCGAATCGCAGAAGTGCTCTGGTCCTACAGTGGGAAATCCTTCCGGGGGGGAATTGGTTAAGAACCGAGCCTGAAAGGATCAGTTTCAGGTATTGGTGCATTTGCACAAGTACCGATACTCATCCAAATGCTTAGTATCGGTACTGGTATCTGTGCAGCCCTAATAATCCCCTAAGAAGGAGCTTTTAGATTTCCAAATGCTTGTATTTTAAAATAATCTTAGTTGGCTACTAAAAGGTATCTGGTTGACAACATATTTTTCCCTTTCTACCTCTGCATTTAATCTCGGCTAATGCGGTACATCATCTTTTTTGTGTGCTGCAAGTCAAGATACCAAAACTTACTGCTTTCAAAATGAAATGTCATGACATGTACACCAAGGCAGACATGGTTAGGTAGAAGTAACTGCATGTACACTGGTGGTGGTTTTTCCCGTATAGAATTTACCTGGCTTCGAGCCCTTACGGATGTCTCGGTGAAACCATGTTAGTTTAAATTCGAATTGGCAGCATCTGATATAAAATTTGTGAAGATGGTTCAGAGGGCCTTTGAGACCTTGCTCTGCCAAAAATAAGCCAGCATATGGCATGAAAACAACAGCATAGATCAAGTACTTTCACAAGTAGGCTAACATAGAAACATAGGCTGTAAGTTTCTTATTCTGCATTGACCTTGTCTGCCTGTGCATGCAATCATTGTATGCTTGTGCAGATAAAGGGCATCTATTGATCAAAACGAACTGCAGCTCTGACGTTAAGGCCTCATGCACACAGTACGTTTTTCAGCAGCTGTTTTCAGCTGCAGAAGTTTTTTCTACAGTCAATTAACCCTCCATCATGTTATCCTATGTGTTCATGCACACACAGGCTGTTATCAACAATTTTTAGCAGTGATGTTTTTGAGCTGTAAAAAAAACCCAAGAGCTGAGGGTTTTTTTGGACTTTTTTCAGCTGTAAAAACTTTCAAACCCTTAAAAACGTCCAAAAACGATTTTGGACGTTTTAGACCAATTGAAGAAGAAAAAAAATAAAATTGCTGGCCCTTTAAAAAACGGGAAAAAACGGCGGTAATATAACATTGGTAAAAGCTGAAAAAATCCCTGATAAGCTACTGACGTTTGTTGGCAGTTTTTTTGAAGTCCTGTGTGCATGAAGCCTAAAGTGGTTGTAAATCCACTTTAGCATTTTCAGGCAATCCCCTATGTTAGACAATGCAATGTTTCCAGTGTACGTGCTTTATTTAAAAATGCCTCTGTATACCTTATTTCCGAGCAGCGCTGCCGTGACTGGCCGCCTCTCCCGATCTGACAGCTACAGTGAAGGGGGCGCGAGAATTCCCAACTGACCTAAGTCAGGAGGAGTAGATAGGCTGCCAGTCATGTGAGTGCTGAACGGGCGCTCAGAAATGAGGTAGACCGAGCCAATTTTAAATAAAGCATATACACTGGAGACATTGCATTATCTACACACAGGGGATTACCTGAAAATGCTAACGTTCTTTAGCAGCAGGAGGGGGGGAGGGGTGGGCAC
>BLSH010072384.1:1033738-1060296 GCA_018402905.1 Glandirana rugosa | reverse complement strand
TGGCGGCAACATTTGTGCCGCCAAGAGACAAGACACTGTCCCCTGTATCGTCTAGATGACTAGGGACAGTGACCCTAGTCAATCTAGACAATACAGGGCTGGTCGGGACGGGGGGGTGTCAATCTTGTGTGGGTCCCTTGTAAACAATTGGGGAAGTGACGGGGGACGTCCAATTGGGGAAGTGACGGTCACTGTAAATGTGTCATTAGTATAACAGATCTAACTGATCCCAGTGACAGGGATCAGTAGATCTGCTATGTCCCCTGTCACAGAACAGAGAACCGCCGTGTTTACAACGGCGGTTCCCCGTTCTGAGGCTCCTAAAAGAGATCGGCGGGTCTCGGGCAGACATCGAGTCCGCCCGACCCACGGGCTTGCTTGCGCAGCTTGCGGCACGTGCCGCCGCTGCCGCCAGGGGGTGCGCCAGGAGCGTGCACAGTGGACGTCGTCCAGGCATTTCAGATCCGCGCTGGAGCCGTACTTCGGCAATAGTGCGGATCTGAAGTGGTTAAATGTCGGATTGTGTGAACCCAGCCTAAAGTATGAATCTGCTTTGCTCATGTATTTAGACAATCTGTGGTTAGCTCAGACTTCTTCTTTTAGCCCTTTCGCTGCTAGTCCGGACGTCATACGGACCTGACAGCGGGGGGTTTTGTACACTTTCTTGGTGGCTGCAGCCACCGGGATTGTGTAAATCTGACAAGCAGACTCCTGCCTGTCTGGTGGAAGCATTCTGGCGGTTGTTCTGTCACCCAATTGCTTCCACACAGTAACGTGCCCCCCCGCCATGTACCAAAGTAGCGGGTGCTGCCAGGTAGTGTGGGGAAGAGCGTTTCTGAGCAGACTCGCATCTGCTCCCCTCCCCTCCTTGGTCCTAACCCGGAAAATGATGTGTTTGACGCCACTTCTAGGTCCACCTCTGTGTCCCCGGTCAGCATGGCTGAGAAAAAAATGTAATGCAATGCGATCCGCATTGCATTCAATTCAGTGGAGCACAGAGGAGACATGCAGGGTCTTCTAGACCGCGGTTTTTCCCATTTGTCACATCTGCACTACAAGATTGGCTAAACAGAATATTACTTTGGTGGTTTTGCTTTGCTATGAAATGTTTGTGTTTAGTTGGCTCAAGGAACATACATGGTGTGTGTCTGGCAACTCTGAAGCCAGTTGCTTCTGTTGGTCAGTATAAAGAATAAATACACTTTCACATAAGGTACATGTATCTAGCCTGCCTGAACTAAAGTAACCCTTCCTCTCCTGCCAAATGGCCACTATATTGACATCCTGCTGGCAAAATCTTTTCCACTGGGTGCGCTGGTGTAGTTGATTCTGAAAGACTTTTATGGGATCATCTGCCCAGGCTATGGCTAACTGACCTCCCATCTGCGTAGTTCAGGGGCCAACCCTACTTGACGGAGCCAGTGGCATGACCCACAAGATTGTCATACTGTCCACCCTTGTGAAGGGGGGGGGGGAGGCGTTCTTCCCATTTACTACCCCCAATGTAAGGGGCATTTTTTCTATGACCCCCGATGGACTAATCTTACCAGGGGTTCCCTGAGACCTGGAAATAATTTTTCTCCTATCGTTCACTGACAGACGCAGCTCTCCATTACGTGTGGGGGTATATGCTGGTCTTACTAGGAGTGAACTAGGCAGGGAAAAGAAACAGCTGGCCCCTCCCATGGGGCCGTCCTCTCTTCCCACATAGACCCCTCCTTAGCATAGCTCATCAGTTTAAATGCCTAGATTGCAAGGAGTTGACCTGGCTTCCCTTTAGGGGAATTGAGGTCCTATTTGTGACCATTCTTTTTATTTTATTTTCTTGTTTTCTGTCAAGATGATCTGCTATCAAGAAGCCGGTCAGGGCATGGAGGGTCCATGGGCTCTGTACTTTCCCCGACCTGGCCGACTGATGCGAGCCAGTCCCGCAGTATGGGGACACACCGCATAGTGCCCGTTCAGTGCGGGTGGCCGGGGGTGATCCCCACTTACGCCCAGCCCGGATGCGATTCGGTAGGGCGAATTTCTGGCCTGCAGCGTGCCGTCCAGGCAGGGGCGGAAAGTCTGCGACTGGGTGGCTACCCACGGCGCTCGTCCAGAGTGGTGAGTGAGAGTTTCTCCCTTCCCCCCTTTTTTTGTCTGGGTAGCCGCCGGCAGGGGCGCGTGGAGCTCCTGCCCCCCCTTTCACACCCCCCCCTACCCCCGCACCGCACCCCGTCCGTCTGTGCCGCCATTTTCGTTTTCGCCGACATGCGGCGATCGGCCGCCATTTTGCCGTAGCCGCAGACTTATCTGGCCTATGGGACTTTCCCTGTAGCGCTCAGAGCGGCCGTTTGGGGTACTGCAAGTGTCTGTACAGGAGGTTTCGGCCTCTAGTGTCTAACGGCGGCCATTTTGACCACAAGTCTCTGCAAAAACGTGTGTGCAGCGTTTTCCCTTCTCTGTGGAGCGGTGGTGATCGGACGGCATGGCTCTTCTGACGATCCTCCGGGGTTACTGGCAGCAAAAAAACAGCAAGTAACAGCTGGGCTCCCCTGTGGGTGCTGGTGGCGGTGGGTGCAGTCCTCCTGGGTTCCCTGGTGCGCTGTGGGGCAGTGGTGTGCGGCAGTGTGGGGGTGCCTCATCCTCTTTAGTACCACGTGTGTGTCACTGAGAGGGGTCTGGGGGCAAATAGAAATGGCAGATTACTCTGCTGAACCTGCTGGGGAGCCATCAGCGGCGGCCCAATCTGCACAAGGGGCATTTTTGGATCAGCTACGGGCGGTCTTTGGTGAATTTCTGCCCCGGGCAGAGGTCGCCCAACAGGCCTCCAAGAAGCGTCCCCTTCCTCCCCCTTACTCATCGGGGGAGGATTCTGATCCTAACCAGGAAGTGGCCTCAGGGGTCTTGGGGACCCCAGTGGACCTATCTGATGGGGAACTGGGCCCATCGGACGGTGAATAGGATCAAGGGGCGGCGGCTGCGCACGAAAAAGCGTTGGTCATCGCCATTATCACTGGCATTCGCACTACACTGCGATTGAGCCAGGATGGTGAATCGCAGACTTCTGCGTATGTGTGTGGGTCCTCTAGGCCCCCTAGGGCCCCCAAGGCTTACCCCTACGATCAATTTTTTGATTGTTTTCTTTACCATGAATGGCAACGTCCGCAGCTTTCCTTTTCGCTGTCAAAACGGTTCGCTGCTTGCTATCCCTTTGAGGAAAGCTTTTTGAAAAAATGGGAATCGCCTGTGGTGGACCCACCGATAGCCCGCCTTAGTAAGGCGACGACTATTCCTCTGGAAGGGTCTTCTCCTTTCAAGGACCCCGCTGATAGAAAAACAGAGGCGCTTTTAAAGTCGCTTTTCGTGGTGGAAGGTTCTGCTGCGCGGCCAGCCCTGGCGTCCGCCATGGCGGCTCAACATCTGTCGGAGCGTATGGTGGAGCTTCAATCCGATCTGGAATGCGGCCGCCTGATGGATGCACCGCAGAGGGCTGAGTTTTTGCTCCAAGGGTTCAAGTACCTTTGTGACGCGGCCGTTGATTTACTGCCGATGTTATTCAGGACAGTGATTTTTGCCGTTATGCTCAGACAGATACTTTGGTTGCGTTCTTGGTCAGGAGACCATGCTTCCAAAAAATGTCTTGCTGACCTCCCTTTTCAGGGTGGACGTCTATTTGGTCCACGTTTGGATGAGATCATAAAAGACTTTACGGGAGGTAAGAGTACCTTCCGGAGCCCCGGAGCCGCGAGTTTCGCCGTAGACAGGGGCCTCCTCCCTCGGGTAAGAAGAGGTTTTTTTCGCACCCCGAGCGCAACAGGTAAGGGGACCCGTCCCGGTAAGGTCACAGCAGGGGCCGGTAAGCGGTAGTGGCAGCGCTAAACTGAAAAGGCAGAAGACAAGTCCTCCTCAGCCTGATGGGTTGCCCCCACCCGGGTTTCAGGTGGAGGGACGTCTTCTGGGGTTCGCAGACCGGTGGCTGGCTCACATTCCCGATCGTTGGGTCCGGGAAGTGGTGTCCGCTGGGTACAGGATAGATTTCAACACTCTACCCCCAGACAGGTTCTTCCCATCAAACTCAGGGCTCCCGCAAGATCACCGGGAGGCCCTTTTCGGGGCTGTAAAAGCACTTTCAGACCAAGGAGTGATTGTGCCAGTGCCTCCAGAAGAGAGGTTTCGGGGTTTCTACTCGAATCTATTCGTGGTTCCCAAAAAAGGGGGGATTTGGCCAGTACTGGACCTAAAGGCCCTGAACCGGTATGTCAGGGCGCGGAAGTTCCGGAGGGAATCTATCCGCTCGGTTGTGGCCGCCTTCCATCAGGGGGAGTTTCTGGCGTCCCTGGACATCAGGGATGCGTACCTCCATGTACCCATTTGTCCACGACATCAGCGCTTCCTGCTCTTTGCGGTGGGAGACCTCCATTTTCAATTCGTGTCTCTCCCCTTCGGTCTGGCCTCGGCACCCCGAGTTTTCACAAAACTGCTAGCCCCGGTGTTGGCGTTGCTGCGACAGAGAGGCATTGCGGTAGTAGCCTACCTAGTCGACCTGCTCCTGCGAGCGTAGTCAGCCTTGGCTCTGGAGGAGAATGTGAGGATCACAATGACCTCGCTGCAGGATTTCGGCTGGTTACTCAACCTGCAGAAATCTTTGGTGTCACCGACCAGTCGCCTGGAGTACCTGGGTCTGATATTGGACACAGTGCAGGCGAAGGTGTTCCTCCCTCCAGCCAAATTGCTGTCTCTGCAGTCGGCAGTGCGCACCCTTCTGTCGCGCCGTCGGTCTTCGTTACGATTCTGTTTGCGAGTGCTGGGGCTCATGGCCTCGTCTTTCGAGGCGATACCATTTGCCCAGAGTCACACTCGTCTCCTTCAGCAAGCAATTCTGGCTCGGTGGGACAGGTCACCTCGGTCCTTGGACCTTCTGATTCATCTGAGCTCACAGACCAGGACGTCTCTGACCTGGTGGCTTCGGGACTCGGCTCTGACTCAGGGGAAGTCGTTCCTGCCCCTCCAGTGGGTGATCATCACCACGGATGCCAGTCTTTCAGGCTGGGGAGGGATCCTGGGGCAGCTATCGACCCAGGGCCGTTGGTCGGCACAGGAGACTCGCCTCCCCATCAATGTACTGGAGCTGAGAGCAATCAGATTGTACCTATCTCACTGGACAGTGAGATTGCAGGACCGTCCGGTCCGAATTCAGTTGGACAATGCCACAGCAGTGGCGTATGTGAACCTTCAGGGCCGCACAAGAAGTCCAGCAGCTGCGGCGGAGGAAGCTCTGATACTGCGTTGGGCGGAACGTCCCCTTCCGGCAATCTCCGCCATTTACATTCCAGGTGTGGAGAACTGGCAGGCGGATTTTCTCAGACGCTGGACCAGGGAGAGTGGTTCCTCCACCCGGAGGTCTTCAACCAGATTTGCCGAGGATGGGGGACGAGGGACGTGGATCTCATGGCGTCTCGGTTCAATCACAAGGTGGAGACCTTTGTGTCCAGAACGAAGGATCCGTTGGCAGTGGCCATGGACGCTCTGGGGCCGTTACCGACTTCTGTATGCCTTCCCTCCGATAAAACTGTTAACGCGATCGATCCGCAGGATAGTGGCGGAGGGAATACCTACCAATAATCCTGGTGGCTCCAGATTGGCCTCGGCGCACTTGGTACGCCGATGTGGTGCAAATGGTGGCAGACGCCCCCTGGCGGCTTCCGCTGAGAGACGATCTTCTGTCTCAGGGGCCCATCTTGCACCCTGCTTTACCCTCGCTGGCTTTGACGGCGTGGCTATTGAGTCCCAGGTGCTAAGAGATAGGGGAGTCGCTGACTCAGTGATCCCTACATTGTTGAAGGCTCGCAAGTGTACTTCCCGCAAGATTTACCACCGCACCTGGAAGGCTTATATAGCTTGGTGCGAGGCGGAGGGTCATAACCCTCGCTCTTATGTGGTATCCAGGGTCCTAACTTTTTTGCAGGAGGGCCTGAACAAAAAACTGGCTTTAAGTACATTTAAGGGCCAGATATCGGCTCTGGCAGTTCTTTTCCCGAGACCTTTGGCTTCGCACTCGTTGATTCGTACCTTTGTTCAAGGTGTACAACATGTGGCGCCTCGGGTGAAGGTTCCGTTGGCTCCGTGGGATCTGGATTTGGTGCTTTCTGTACTTCAGAAACCGCCTAATGAAAAAATCAGGGAGATTTCCTTACAACTGCTCTCGCAGAAGGTGGCTTTCCTAGTAGCCATCACCTCCGCCACCTCCGACGGGTGTCTGAATTAGCGACCCTCTCCTTCCTTTCTTCCGAAGGTGGTTTCTTCCTTTCACATTAATGAAGATATTTTCCTTCATTGTGCCCTCGTCCATCGCATCCAAAATAAATTGAATTGCATGCTTTGGACGTAGTGAGAGCCTTAAGAGTGTATTTGTCTGCTACAGCTTCTTTTCGAAAAGCTGATGGCCTGTTTGTGTTGCCTGAGGGTCCGCGCAAAGGTTTGGCGGCTTCCTCGGCTACGATCTCTCGTTGGACCAGACAGACTGTGACCCATGCGTATTCTGTTCGGGGCAAGGTTCCCCCTTTTCCGGTCACGGCTCATTCTACCAGGGCTGTTAGCACTTCCTGGGCTTTCAGACACCAGGCCTCAGTGTCACAGATGTGCTAGGTGGCCACTTGGGCCTCGGTACACACTTTCACTAAGTTTTATAAGGTTGATGTGTTTGCATCTTCGGATGCTGCTTTTGACCGCAAAGTTTTGCATGCGGCAGTGTAGGCGTGTCTGGCGCCTCCTTAGAGGTTCTGTTAGGTACGGTTGTTAGCGTTTGCCCACCCCTCTTTTTTGACACAGCTTGGGGACATCCCCACACGTAATGGAGAGCTGCGTCTGTCAGTGAACGATAGGAGAAAAAGGGTTTTTATTAAAACTTACCGTAAAATCCTTTTCTCTGAGTTCACTGACAGACGCAGCACCCACCCCCCTGTGCTCTGTTCTTTGTACGGCTTGTGTACGAACTGATGAGCTATGCTATGGAAGGGGTTTATGTGGGAAGAGAGGACGGCCCCATGGGAGGGGCCAGCTGTTTCTTTTCCCTGCCTAGTTAACTCCTAGTGAGACCAGCATATAAACCCCCACACATAATGGAGAGCTGTGTCTGTCAGTGAACTCGGAGAAAAGGATTTTACGGTAAGTTTTAATAAAATCCCTTTTTTAAGTGTTCATCTGGGGTAAAACAGTTGACAGAGACTGCTCTGGACATATAGAAGATTGTCTCATAGAAGCCTATGAGGAATGACTGCACAGGTGCACCAAACAGCAGAAAGGTTTTTGACCATGTGATGTCAACTGTGGCAGGCTGTGACTGTGACATTCCGGTAAGTATCTATCTGAGCTGGAGGAGAGTAGGTTATTTAAGACAGGGGTCCTGGCAGGTATGATATGTGTACTTTTATATGAAATTATATTTTCCTTAAGTGTCTTTCAGGACAGCACCTTGAGAGATTGCTCCTCCCTCGAAATCCAGGAAACACCCACTTCCACCTTTTAAAAGGAGGCATCTCCACATTCCTATCAGTTTTTGTGTTTCTGCGGCTCCCCACTAGGATGGGTTGTGTGTCAGTGCCCAGGATGAGTGTCGGGAGCTGGTAAAGACACTTCCAGTCTGCTCTGTGCAATATTTGTAGGAGGGGAGCGCAGATCTCTCCCATACAGTGCGGAGCGGCCCTATCAAAAATCTTCTTCTTTCCCCACTGACTGAGCCGCGCCTTCTCCGCATGACTCCGCCCTCCTGGTGTTTGTTTGTCCTGTCAAACTGACACCCGCTCTACCCACAAGGCTGTGTCATCTCCACACTAGACTAGAGAGCTGTGTACACCGCAGCCGCTGGTGCGCCCTAGGTAGCAGTGCACCCTAGGCGGCTGCCTACTCCGCCTAGTAGTAGAGCCGGCCCTGTGTCCCTCCATGACCATATGTACACAGGGCTTTGTGAGCCTAAAAGTCGCACCTTCCTAGTGCACCAGACGATTTCAGAGGCCATTAAAAAAGAATGGGCCGAACCAGAAAGGAAGCCATTCTTTCCTAAAACGCATAAGAGGCATTTTCCTTTGGACGAAGACCCATCAGCTATCTGGAACAAGGTCCCTAGGCTGGATGTGTCTTTTTAGCAAGTATTCAGGTCCACAAACCTAGCATTTGAAGATATGAGGATTCTCAAGGAACCCATGGATAAAAGAATAGACCAACAGCTCAAGAGGGCCTGGCAGTCTAATATGAACAGTCTGAAGTCCACAATGGCTACTACGTGCATTTCCAGAAACCTAGAATACTGGATAAATCAGCTAAAGTCACACATTTTAGCAGATTCTCCTAAACAAGAGATCCTTGATTCCTTTACAACTCTTGCGGCAGCAGTGGCATTTATTTCAGACGCCTCTGCACAGTCAATTAGGATGACAGCCAAATCGGCGGCTTTGGCTAACTCGGCCTCAAAGAACTCAAGAGCAAGGCAAAGCTCAAGAGAAGAAGAGGAACTGGTCAGCACAGAGGGGAAAGGGGATAACTAACGTCTTGTTCAATCCTCCTGCGACCTCCAGCAAGACGCAGTGACTCGTCACTCCAGGTGGGGGGAAGACTACAGAACTTTCTCCCATACTGGGCAAGTGTCCGGAAATCATTATATTCTGGACATGTTATCCCAAGGGTACAAAATAGAATTTGTGGAAAAACCACCAGAAAGATACTTTGTAACAAACCTTCCAGGAGACACCACAAGAGCAATGGCAATGAAGAACCTTTTGAAGGATCTGATGCGTCAAAAAGTTACTATTCCGGTGCATCCAGGGGAACAACAAAAGCGATTTTACTCCCACATTTTTCTGGTGAAAAAGCCGCCTGGCAGTTTCCGACTTATTCTCAATTTAAAACATCTAAACAAGTCAGTTCAATACAGGAAGTTCCGTATGGACTTAATCTTCACAGTAAAGGGTCTGTTAACAAAAGGATGCTTTATGGCATCATTGACCTAGATGCATATCTGCATGTTCCAGTTTCACCACAGTCGCAAAGTTCCTGAGATTAGCAGTAAACTGGTGAAAAGAAACCCTTCATCTTCAATTCAGGGCTCTGCCTTTTGGCCTTCCAACAGCGCCACAAATCTTTACAAGATTATGGCAGAAGCTGTGGTGCCTCTACATCTACAAGAGATAGCAGTAATCCCATACCTGGACGATTTGCTTCTTTTTGCCTCTACCAGGGAAAAATTGCTGGAAGATCTCGCAAAAGCTAGCAATCATTTAGAGGCATTGGGATGGATTATCAGTGTTCAAAAGTCAAATTTCAATCCAGCTCAACAGGTCACGTTCTTAGGCTACCAGATATACTCGGTAGAGCAGAAAGTCATTCTACCAGAAGAAAAAAGGATCAAGGTCCAAAGCGTGGCAGCAATGCTCCAGACCAACCAGGTATTTACGATCAGAAAGGTGATGTCAGCTCTGGGAACCCTACCATCAACAATCCCAGCCATCCAGTGGGCTTGTCTTCATTTCAGACCTCTGCAAGATTTCCTTTTGAGGGTTTGGAATCACAATCCAGACACCCTAGAGGTAAAGGTAAATATCTCTTCAAGGGTCACAAGGACCCTTTTGGTGGTGGAGGAACCAGGAAAATCTTGCAAATGGTTTGCTGTGGACATGGCCGAACGGCAAAACAGTGACAAAGGACTCCAGCAGCTGGGGCTGGGGGGCTCACTGGAGACAGAACCTAGCACGAGGTGCATGGTCCGAGGCAGAGGCGGAAAAGTCCTCAAACTGAAGAGCATTAAAGGCAGTCGCTTTAGCGTTGGCTGCCTGCTCCCCAGACCTCCAGGAATCTCATGTAAAGATACTGTCAGAAAACGCCACGACTGTGGCCTACTTGAACAGACGGGGGCACGAAAAGCAGGTCTCTTCAGATCTTGTCAACAGAGATCTTGAGAGATGCGCAACACCATCTGCTCTCCCTATCAGCAGTCCTTATAAAAGGCACTCTAAACGAGGTGGAAGATTTTCTGAACAAGTAAAAAATTCAAGAGGCGGAATGGAGCCTGGATCCAGAAGTTTTTTACTGCAATCACCAAGCGATGGGGAGTTCCGCAAGTGGATTTGTTTGCGACAAAAGAAAATGCACAGCTCCCGCAGTTCTTCTCTCTCTCCACAGAGACAGCGATTCGCTAGGCATAGATGCCCTCGCGCATCCTAGGGACTTTCAGCTAGCATATGCATTTCCTCTCTTTCAGCTGATACTTCCGGTATTAAGGAAAATACTGAGAGAGAGAGAGCGTCTGTTATTCTAGTTGCTCCATTCTGGATGAAACTATACAAAGAAATTCCCCCACAGAAAGGGACTTTAAATAGGTTGAGCAACCACTGTTTTGTATAAAAACAAAAGTTTATTACAACAAAAAGGTCAATAAATCAAGACAACAAAAACAAATGCAAAATTGTCAAAGTAGTCACATAAAAGCATTCGCATTAAAAAAGTTCACAATTAGTATTGCACCAGTGTTGACTTTGAAAGGTGTTGATTGAGGGGGCACAGTTGATGGGCCGCAAAGAGTGCGGTTTACCCTCCGCGATGGAATACGGTTACCCAACATATATGTTTCGAAGCCTTCATGCCCTTAATCAGGGGTAACTGTGCAACAGATTGTGGCAACCGAATATATGTTGTAGTAGCACACTGATGGTTTTCACTGGTTGATAATGATCACAGATATACCCCACATCTGTGGGGGGAGATGGGTAATGCTACAGATGGATGGACGGATCTTTGTCAGTGGGGCACATATGAGTGTATTCAAAAGTATCGGTGAAGAACCTCCAATAGATCATTTACAGATCCATATTAAAAAATATATATATGTAGATGTCCAGAAGGGAAGGGAGAGAAATGAGGTCAAAACAGGAGAGACAAATCAATCATGTCCTTTTTTGGTGGGGCCGAGGGGATCTGCCCGCGGTCCCAAGTATATGCGTCTCTATCTCTGCCGACCCTCTATTGCCAGCCACCACGTGTGTCCATCCGCCACTCAGATTGTTCTCGTTCTCAATCTGAAGCACTTTACCATGTGATCAGCCGTGACCAGTCACGGCTGGTCACAGTGTAACACAGGAAAGCCGTTTATCGGCTTTCCTGTACTCAGGTCTGCAGACCTGAGGAGTGGAGAGCCGATCGGCTGCTCTCCTGACAGGGAGGGTTTGTGCTGATGATTTATCAGCACAGCCCCCCCTCGGATCGCCACACTAGACCACCAGGGAGCCTGCCCAGGGACCACCAGCAATGTCCCCACCCAGGACCACCAGGGAGCCGACCAGGGACCACCAGGGAGCCGATCTGGACCAGCAGGGAGACCACCCTAGACCACCAGGTAAGGGGCATAGTGCCCAATATGAATGGCACTTAGTGCCACCTTCAGATGCCACCCTAGACCACCAGGGAATGGACCCCTTTCTGTACATATGCCCACCAGTGCCCCTATCAGTGTGTACCAGTGCCCCTATCAGTGCATATCAGTGCCCACCAGTGCCACCTATTAGTGCCCACCTATCAGTGCCCATCAGTGCCACCTATCAGTGCCCAGTGCCGCCTATGAGTCCCATTTAGTGCCATCTATGAGTGCCCATCAGTGCCGCTTATCAGTGCCCGTCAGTGCTGCATATCGGTGCCCGTCAGTGCTTCTTATCAGTGCCGCCTAACAGTGCTCATCATTGCTGCATATAAATGCCTCATCATCAGTGCCACCTCATCAGTGCTGCCAGATCAGTGCCCATCAGTGATGGAGTAATTTACTTATTTCCAAAGTTTTGTGACAGAAATAGAGAATTTTTTTTTTTTTTTTCAAAATTTTCGGTCTTTTTTTGTTGATAGCGCAAAAAATAAAAACTGCAGAGGTGATCAAATACCACCAAAAGAGAGCTCTATTTGTGGGAACAAAATGATAAAAATTTTGTTTGGGCACAGCGTCGCACGACCGCGCAATTCTCATTCAAAACGCAACAGCACTGAAAGCTGAAAATTGGTCTGGTAGGAAAGTGTTCTAAGTGCATAGTATTGAAGTGGTTAAGGAACTTGACTTTCAAGACTGTATTCTTGGTTGCAATAACCTCAGCAAGAAGAATCAGTGAGTTACACGCTCTGTCAGTAAAGGAGCCTCTTTTGTCTATTTATCCTGATAGGATTATTTTGAAGACAGATTTTTTGTTTTTACCAAAAGTAGCGACGGTCCAGAACCGATCGCAAGAAATTATTTTGCCAACATTTTGTGCGAATCCTTCTAATGAAAAGGCAAACAAATTTCACAGCTTCGATGTGAGAATAACTTTGTTACATTACTTAGAAGTCACAAAGGACTTTAGGAAATCGGACTCTTTGCTGATCCAGTTTTCAGGTAACAAAAAGGCCACAAGGCTTCTAAAGGGTCAATTGCAAGGTGGCTCAAATCGACAATTCTGGAGGCCTACTCCAAAATGGGACTGCCTCCCCCACTGGCGGATCGAGCACATTCTACCAGAGCTCTGGCCACGACATGGGCTGAAAAAGCTGGTGCCACCCCAGATCAGATCTGTAAGGCAGCTACCTGGTCTAGATACTAGACGTTTGTCCGGCATTATAGGCTGGACCTTATGTCATCAGCGGATCAGGCATTTGTCAGGAAAGTCCTGCAGGCTGTAGTCCCTCCCTAGGGGGTAGTGTCGCTTATCCTCTCAAGGTGCTGTCCTGAAAGATGCTTAGTGAAAATTCAAGTTAGTCTTACTGGTAACTTGTTTTCCAATAAGTCTTTCAGGACAGCAGCAACCCGCCCTTGTTGTTTTTGCGTATATATTTAGGCTGTTATTAACTATGTTCTGATTATGTGTTCCAGCTTGGGCCGGAGGTACTCTACTACAACTGATGGGAATGTGGAGATTCCTCCTTTTAAAATGTGGAAGTGGATGTTTCTTGGATTTCGAGCCATCTCTGAAGGTGCTGTCCTGAAAGAATTCTTGGAAAACAAGTTACCGGTAAGACTAACTTGAATTTTTGTTTTTGAAGACATTCTTCTTAAAGTGGAACTAAAGTTTTCAATACTACTTCAATGGTCCAATGCCCCTCGCTGGCATCTTCCACCCAGTTTCTTCCAAGTGCCAGGATGAGGTGGACTTCTTTGGTCTGTGTGGATACATGTCACTGATTTGCAAGAGTACAGTAATCCTGACACACAGGAGTGTCTGAGCTACACACGCATGGCTTAGCGTACTTTCTAAAGAAGACTCCAAGCAGACATGCAGGTTTATTTTATTGTTGAGATGACACCGTGTGGCTTTTGTGCAATAGAAACCTGTCTGTCTGCGGCTTTTAAAATTAGGACTTTAGTTCTAGTTTGACATAAATAATATGCTGTATTGTTTTGATCCATCTGTCACACATTAGAATAAATAAAATAATTCCTTCTTCTGGTTGTTTTCATCACTGTGTTCTCTGTCCTCAGTTTGGCTGTCTGCATTCTGGCAGAGAGAAGCAATAGGAGATCTGGATATTCTGATCCAGGTCATGCACATTCCTCATTGATATCCAGATAGGAATGAAAATACTTTAAAGGGATTATTTCCTTTTCATGGAAATAGGAAATTGATTCCTAGCAAAAATGACTATTCGGCCTTGCAAGTTTTTGTGTACTTTGCTTGATCAGTAAATCTCTGGTGAACTGATTATCAGGCTATGTATGGCCAATTACTGTGCTACTCATTTTGATCTGTGTGATGATGATTTCCTGTTAGTAATTATTAAAAGCATGAAATTATTTACATGTGTGGTATTTGGTTCATGTGAAATTAGGCCTGCTAAATTCTGTTCTTGACTGCTCTTTATCAGCTTTAATTTGTCTTTAAAACAGAAAAGATAATCAAGGCTCATCCTCTGACACAACATGGCTGGGAACGCCACTGGAAAAGATGAACAGAATGCCAGTGTGTCACAATTATCAACCACCATTGAGGCCTTCTGCTAACCATACTATCACCGTAAGGGTAAGAGTTTAACTGTCTTCCAGGGGACTAAACATTTTACTGAGTTTTGGGAGAGGATCACTTCACGTTGGCCCAGGCTTTTCAGAACCTTATACTGTAAATAGTTGCTAGATATTTTATTACATTGTTTTTGTTTCAATAGTATTTTCAGAACTATTTATAATCTTGTAAATGTGTTCTGAGGGTTTTGGCTTAGTAAAAATAGGATTGGCTATTGAGTGCAGAGCAATAGGTTCACCTAGTGCTGGTCCCTGCAGCTTATAAGAGAAGAGAAATAGCTGGTATTACTAAATATAAGAGAACATTTGACTCGCACCCATTCCTCCTAAGTGACATTTATGGTGCTTGGCAAGTGCCTGCATGGGCACAGCACTTTCACATGGGAGTGAGAAGAAAGTACTCAATCCTGTGACTTTGACTTTAAGTTTGCAAAGGGGTTATTTTTAGCAGCACTGGACCGAAGGTAAGTATAGGCTTTTGCTTAGTGGTTGTTAACCTCTGATGTGAAAAATGATTAAAGCATATCCCTCTATAGGGTCTATTAGCCTCAATCCAAAGCATCAAGTGTCATCTCTCTGAATACTCTTCCCCCATCTGCATGAGTCACTGGCAATAGTCTGATGATGGCTCCACAGCCTCCCGGGAGACGACCTGCTCCCCCTCCAGCACACAGCAGGTGACTGACAACCTCAATTGGGTATATTTCTTTATCACAGACATTATGTGCACGGGGGGATGTTGCTATTCCCTCATTGAGATTTTTCTGAAACTCTGCTATAGCTGTGCACTGTGTGAAGTCATATCCCTATCGTCGTCCCCCTCCCCGCCTGCTACAGCTCAGAGAGGCTGTGTACAACGTGTGATTTCAAGAGGGTGTTGAGATGAGACTACAGATAAACAGGTACAACGCATGCAGAAGTATTTGTTTCTGTGTATCACCTAAAGCTAGTCTCTTCACTGGGTATATGTAAGGGTTTACAACCACGTTAACATGCACCTGTTGCTTCACTCTGCATAGGCAATTCACAAATGTACTTAGGGCTTCCTCCCCATCCAATAGAACACACTGACTGACCTACTGAAAATGATCCTTGACTGGTTTTTAACTACTTCAGATCCACGCCATAGCCGATTGACAGCTACAGCGCTGCTCTAAAATGCCGGGAGGCCATCAATAGATGTCCTCCCCTTTTGGCTCATGCTGGGCGGGCTCGTGCACCGCCGCGTGAGCGGGCCCGATGTCTGCCGGAGACCCGCGATCGGCTCACAGAGTAAGATGTAAACACGGCGGTTCCCTGTTCTGTGAGGGGGGGCATGCCAGATCTACTGATCCCTGTCACTAAGATCAGTTAGATCTGTCATGCCCCTGCCAACCCCGCCCCCCCACAGTTAGAACACACCCAGGGAACAATTTAACCCCTTCACTGCACCTTTAGTGTTAACCCCTTCCCTGCCATGACATTTATACAGTAATTGGTGACTATTTTTATATCTCATCGCTGTATAAATTACATTGGTCCCAAAAAAGTGTCAAAAACGTCCGACATGTCCGCCGCAATATCGCAGTCCTGATAAAAATTGCAGATTGCTGCCATTACCAGTAAAAAAATAAAAATAAATAAAAATGCCATAAACCAATGTCCATAGTTTGTAGATGCTATAACTTTTGCGCAACCCAATCAATATACGCCGATTGCGATTTTTTTTTTTTTACCAAAAATATGTAGAAGAATATATGTAAAAAATGTTTTTTTATTTTTGGATATTTATTATAGCAAAAAGTAAAAAATATTGTTCTTTTTTTTAAAATTGTCGCTCTTTATTTGTTTATAGCGCAAAAAATAAAAACCGCAGAGATCAAATACAACCAAAAGAAAGCTCTGTGTATGTCACGCTAAGTGAACAGCAAAAATAACTAAGATAAAAAATAATCACAGAATAAGGTAATATCAATCCTTAGCACATTATACCAATATGATAATGATAATAATAAATACATGTATAAAAGTTCATACAGGCTGAAAACAGCATGAGAGAAAAAAGTGTTCCAAAGTGAATAAGTCAAAAAAGTCCAAGGTGAGATTCAAACATCAAAAAAACATCCTTTGAGTTCCACCACCAGATAGCATGCAAAACCTCTTGTGCAAGTGTTGTAAGATAGGTACTCTTACCAGTTGCAAAGGACCTACTATCGCTAGTAAGGTCAGGAAGGCAGGCAGATGTCACCCTCTGCAGGGTATGGGGCCCAAAGTGTCAATATTTTGTGTGGCCACCATTATTTTCCAGCACTGCCTTTACCCTCTTGGGCATGGAGTTTACCAGAGCTTTACAGGTTGCCACTGGGGTCCTCTTCTACTCCTCCATGACGACATCACAGAGCTGGTGGATGTTAGAGACCTTACGCTCCTCCACCTTCCATTTTAGGATGTCCCACAGATGCTCAATAGGGTTTAGGTCTGGAGACATGCTTGGCCAGTCCATCACCTTTCCCCTCAGCTTCTTTAGCAAGGCAGTGGTTGTCTTGGAGGTGTGTTTGAGGTCGTTATCATGTTGGAATACTGCCCTGCAGCCCAGTCTCCAAAGGGAGGGGATCATGCTCTGCTTCAGTATGTCACAGTACATGTTGGCATTCATGGTTCCCTCAATGAACTGTAGCTCCCCAGTGCCGGGAGCACTCATGCAGCCCCAGACCATGACACTCCAACCACCATGCTTGACTGTAGGCACACTTGTCTTTGTACTCCTCACCTGGTTGCCGACACACACGCTTGACACCATCTGAACCAAATAAGTTTATCTTGGTCTCATCAGACCACAGGACATGGTTCCAGTAATCCATGTCCTTAGTCTGCTTGTCTTCAGCAAGCTGTTTGCAGGCTTTCTTGTGCATCATCTTTAAAAGAGGCTTCCTTCTGGGATGACAGACATGCAGGCCAGTTTGATGCAGTGTGCAGCGTATGGTCTGAGCACTGACAGGCAGACCCCCTAACCTTTCAACTTCTGCAGCAACGCTGTCAGCACTCATACGTCTATTTCCCAAAGACAACCTCTGGATATGATGCTAAGTACGCGCACTCAACTTCTTTGGTCGACCATGGCGAGGTCTGTTCTGAGTGGAACATGTCCTGTTAAACCGCTGTATGGTCTTGGCCACCGTGCTGCAGCTTAGTTTCAAGGTCTTGGCAATCTTCTTATAGCCTTAGCCATTTTTATGTAGAGTAGCGATTCTTTTTTTTCAGTTCCTCAAAGAGTTCTTTGCCACGAGGTGCCATGTCGGACTTCCAGTGACCAGTATGAGAGAGAGCGATAGCACCACATTTAACACACTTGCTCCCCATTCACACCTGAGACCTTGTAACACGAACGAGTCACATGACACCGGGGAGGAAAAATGGCTAATTGGGCCTATTTGAACATATTCATTTACTCAATTGTACTCAATTTTGTTGCCAGCGGTTTACACATTAATGGCTGTGTGTTGAGTTATTTTGAGGGGACAGAAAATTTACACTGTTATACAAGCTGTACACTCACTACTTTACATTGTAGCAAAGTGTAATTCCGTGTTATTACATGAAACGATAATAAAATCTTTACAAAAATGTGAGGGGTGTACTCCCTTTTGTGAGATACTGTATATGTGTGTATATATATATATTTTTTTTTTTTCTTCTGATTTCAACGGTTTTATATGGCGTTTTGTAAAGGGGGTCAGTAGCCTTATAGATTAAACATTCCTTGATTTAATCTTGTTTTTTTATTTTTATATTATTTTAGTCTGCTTTCAGTGTCCCGCGCATCAAACCGAATACACGGTCTATCTCTTATTTAGTTTTAAAGGATAAGTTCACCTTTTCGGGCAGAATTTCACTTTTCATAATAAATACAAGCATTTTCCAATGCCATTGCTGGTTCAGACCTCCCAATGTGCTTTTCTTTCACACAACTTATCCACATGATATTCATAATCCTGTCACTCTTGAACTATGTTTAAATGGATTTTCAGATGACCTCACTTCCTGTAGCTTGTATCAGAATTCACTTCCTGTTAGGTCATTTCCCAGAAGTCTTCACTTCCTTGTTGCATCACAGAAGAGTGTGTGATAGGGCATGTTCACCACTCTAGACTACACCTCCTTCATTGCAATACCACCTTCCACCCACTTCCTATACAATATGTTTGTAAAATCTCCTTTAGATCTCCCATCAGCTATGTAGTACAAGTGCCTGTCTGAATTGATACAAATTGAATGGATTGTCAGGTGTATCTTTCTATACCATTGGTCTGGTAAATCTAAAGAAAATTGTACAGAGATTGTACAATCAGATTGCATTGTGTATGGTTAGCTTTACACCAGTATATAGGAGGGAGTAGACGGAGACCCTCAGTTGTCAGGCCTTGTTCACCTCTCCACATAGCGAAGACTCACATTCCTGTATGCGTTTGTTTTGGGTGTTTTAAAGGGTTTTAACTCATCACACCTAGGGCAGCCCATTCACTTGAATAGGCTGACCTACACACGACAATCGCCCCAGAGAAGCTCCAGAACTATTTTTGGAGCAGCGCATGATGCATTGTTCCAATTTTGGCTGCGTTTGCCGCACTTGGGGAGCCTTTAGCATGTAATGACAGCACAAACATGATGCACATTTGCAGCATTAATGAAACGCATGGTAAAGCACACATTTTCTGTGCAGTTTGCCATGCGTTTGGAAACACACAGATGTGAATGGAGCCTCATTGTTCTTATGTAAACACACCAATTTCACTTTCAGGCCCCATTTACACCTAGAGTAGACTTGGTAAACAAGATCTTGAATGGATACATCAAAACTCTAAAATTGACTCCCAACGAAACTTGGAGAGAAACACACCTTAAAACAGTGGTTCTCAGCTCCTGTCCTCGGGACCCACTAACAGGCCAGGTTTGCAGGATAACTGAAACACATCACAGGTGATATAATTTGCTGCTCAGTGATTGCAGTATTCTAGTCTGCATCTCCCCAAGGTAATACTTAAAATCTAGTCTGTTGGTGGGTCCTGAGGACCGGAGTTGAGAACCACTGCCTTAAAATAATGTACCAGGCCTTCATCCCTTTTGTCTCAAACCAATCCAATCCCCAATCTGACACCTGCCAATTTTGTTAACACAAACCCTCTCTTGCCCACCAATGATCAACTGACATTGCGCCCCCCCCCCCCCCCCCCAAGGCGGGGATTAAAGATTGGATACACACCTGTCTCCCGGTGGCTCGCAGAGTCAAATTAAAAAAATGGATCTCCCCTTCAGTCCCCTCAATCCTCCAAGTTAAAAGGGAACTAACAGCTCTTTTCTTTAAAGACAAATTCAACACTGACTTTAATCTCCCTAGGTAGGCAAACTACTTTTATCAAAAGTGGCAACCCTTTATGGATACTACACTGCAACTTGATGAGGCCAAAAACTTCGAACACTCCTTTACATACTTTTTGGCTTAATCCTCTTCATTCACCCAAGATGACATCACCTGACTTTCCCCCCATCCTGCAGGACATATGGAGATACTACGCTATTTCTTGGAATGGGGGCAGACCACCTTTGCCCACCTGTCACACATGTTTGTCACACCTGTTCACAGATGCTGTATTTCTACACAGATTGCCCTACAATAAGCCATCTTTGGCTGGATTTTGATTTATGTCCACTGAATTGCCAAAAACTCCCATATCAAAAACATACATTACAATTTTCTGAAGTTAGAAATGAACATCTATTACTGGAATACTTTGGAAATATATACTAGCCAACATCGTTTCATCAATATTTGTTATATTTAGTTTTGTAGATTTGAGGTAAAGGGTTTTGACACTTGAATTTTAAGTGTAAGTAAAACCTATATTTATGTCTGCGTAAAAAATATTGTTTCCCCCTTTCAGCTTATCTATTCTGTGTGCTGCTGGTAAAACCAGGTGTGTCATTTTTTTTTTCAATCTACTCCGGTGCAGTCACTAGATGCAGAGGTTCTGGCTCCCCTGTGTCAGGGAGCCCTCGACAATGGGGCTGAATTCCGTGAGCCATGACATCATCCGCTGTCTTCCATTGCCCATCCATTGTCTGTCCTCCCTCCTCTTCCCTGCAGCAGCTGCTCTGTGACAATGGGGAGCCCAAGCTTCTGCATCAAGTGATGACTGCTTGAAAAAAAGGTAGTTACCAACATCTTTTTTACCAGAGCTCTACAGCAAAGGTAGGAGGAGAGGGGAAGCAGTGTTTTTAAGCAGACTTCTATGTTGCATTTACTTCCACTTTCAGGAAGCCAAAATGGGTACTTTGGGTTAATGGTGACCAGCAGTGGGGGTGCTCCTGCCATTTAACACCCTTATCTGTCAAAGCAAGTACTATAAATTTGTGTTGTGATTTTCTAACCATTTCTTGATTTGTATTTTTCAGGTTGACATGTTGCAGGACAATATGGTGCCTATACCCCATCCATCTTCCTTTGAAGACACATGGGACAACACACACGTGAAGATGCCCTGCTCAAACAGCAATATGTATCCAATAGTTGACCATGTGAGAAGTTGTGGGATCCAATTACCTTTTAAGTTTAAAAAGTAGTATGTGTATATAGTAATTGTTTTCTTTTAAATCCTACAGAATGGTGTGAAGACAATAGAAAGCAGATGGAAAATCATTGAGTCATCTTTGAAGGGCAACATAAGAAACCCACATGACCTGAAGGTGTGAATGGGACTGTTTCTTTTACTTTTTACTACGTCATGCTTAATACTGTGAAGTTAGATTGCTGTTTTGATTTGTATAGTGTAATGTAGCTTCCAGAACTTTCATTATAATCCTAGCTTTATTACCTAGCTAGTCATTTATCTAAACAAACTTGCAGCAGCAAGTTTACAAAGCTGAACTCATGAACTGCATGCTTGTTCAAGGTCAGCGTGTCACTAGGAAGTGAAGCAAGGATCTGGATGGCAGCCAACATTTGAAAACATGACTTTTTTTATTTTTCCCCCACTGCAGTACACAACAACACAGGTTTTGTGGTGCACTTCAGTGTGTTGACTGCTACCGCACAGGGCATTCGAGTTGTTGCTCACAATTAGTGGCACCGTAACGTACTGTGGTAGGGCAGATGCATGGATGCACATTGCAATAGCTTGTTAAAACTTGAGTTAATGCACATTGCCACAATGCACAAGTGTAAATGGACCCTGAAAATGGTGCCATTTTTCATTTAAAATTATTTTTATCAAGATGAATGAAATCTGTAATGTTTTGTTTTATAAATTCTTCGTTTTATGTTCATAATTAGCAAAAAAATTTTTCTTTGGGTACATATGAATACTTTATTTTTACCATTTTCAGGCTGCTGTCAGAGCTCTAAGCAATTCTGGATAGTAGCTCTTGTGCTAGACCTAAATGAGTCATTGGCTAGAAGAGAGAGGAAAGTTTAACTAAGGAACTATGGGCAAAACTTTTTTTTTTTTTTTTTATAAATTTGGATGGGGTAATGGAGGGTTATAACCCTTGTCATTTTTTTTTCACTCTATATCCCATTGGGGAGATTTACCTTCACATCCTGTCCCATAGCCAAAACGGGAAGTGAGAGGAAATCTCTGCAAATTAAGGGAATACCTTGCCCTAACCCATCGACCAACCCCCCCCCCCCCCAACCAAAACGAATGTCCCGATTGGAAGATTTCCCCTCTAATACTGTTCCAAGTGCATCCCAAAATTAGAGAAAGTGAATCTCCCAAACACACATAGTATTAAGATCCCAATAAGAACACGATCCAAAACTAAAGAAAGTTTACCTTTTAGTTAGATTTCTACAGTGAACCTGTAGTTAAGCTCTAAAATTTGGCTTTGAACAGGTATTGATTAGCATGGTTTAATGTGACAAAGCAAAGGAGTGAAAACAAAAATGTACGCTTAACCCATACTTTCTTTCTCGGACATCACGGGACACAGAGCAGGTTATATATTCATATACATACTGGGTTATGTGCAACCTATAGGTGAATGGACACTGGTAATCAAATAAACAGGAAGTTCCCCCTCCTATATAACCCCTCCCACACTGGGAGCACTTCAGTTTTTTCGCCAATGTCTTGAAGGTGGATGGTCACTTCTACAGCTCTGTGGAGCTTCTATGCTGGTTTCCACACAGGTTCTATTAGAATCAGGGACAGCCTTCATACCAGATCCATTTCAAAAGGCATTAAGCTAAGATAAATGATACCCAGGCCTCGCTAAGAAGACAGAAGAAACTGCCGGGTTTTGCCTGTAAGCGACCATATATGGCACTGGATCCTGCGTGTAGGTAAACCTGGAACACTGAACCAAGGTACGCCTGTAGGGTGCTATACAGGTCCAAGGAAGTGGACCCTCAGAACGGGTACCCGGTCCTTGAAACAAAGCCTGCCCTGATGGGTGAAGGTTGGGCCTGCAGTCTCCTCCAGGCCCTGTGGTGGGAATGGTGATTTATCCCCAATGGGGATAATGTTACTGAATCCAGCTGGGTTCTCTCCTTTTGCCTGTACTTCTTTTTTTTTTCTCCCCACCAGAGGGCTTGGCTAGAAAGATAGTCATGCTTGGTCTTGCCTGCAGTTACTGTGAAGCTGCCACCAGGGGGAGCCTGCGCCAGTACTAATCTGCCTTTTCACTAGGTAAGTGAATGGACAATCGCAGGAAGTCAGGACAGGGCTGGAGAGCAGGCTAAAGATCCTCTTGGTGACACTTGAGTCTAGGGGTGGGAGGATGGGCAGGAAGCTGGGTTCGGGGAATGTGGACAAAGCAGTGCATGCACTAGCAGCCATGGCTTCAAGAGGCACAGGGGGGAGCAAAGCTGCCCTTTAATAAGGCTAGAGGCGGCTGTCTGGTATGGTAGCTAACCCCCCCGTTTCCTCATGGTATGTTACTAAAGGTGGCCTGTCGACAGCCTTACCGAGCTTGGAAACCACACAGGGTGAGAAGGGTGACAGGTCTCCTTCCCCTAATGCTCCGATTCTGAAGTGAGAATGGGTTGATGAGGGAGAGGAGGTAGCTACAGGGAATCTGGCTGATTCTTTTGTAGACACTTCTGCTTCAGAGAGTCCTCAGCCAGAAGAATCCCCAAGGACACCTGCCTCTCAGTCTGAGGCTGCTGATCCAAGCACTTACGCATAAGGTACATGCAGCATTCAGGTTACCTCCAGTGGGAGAGTCCTGTGGATGTGTATTCCTCCCTTGGGTCATTAAAGTGCGCTGGGATTCGCTTGCACCCTCTCTCTTGAAAAGGGAGAGTATCAGCTGTCCATGAAGCAGTCACATCCCTACGTAAATCCCTGCCATGTTAATAATGCCCAGGTGTTAAGGACCCTTCAGATAAAAAGCTGGAGACCTTTTTCCTTGGCTGGGCATCAGAGTTTATTTTATTTCTGTTCTGAAGCCGCATTGGCTCATCCTGCTTGGGCCCGGTTGCAGTTGAACAGGGGCATGCTTGCAAACTTGCTAAAAGCATGGTTGCTAAAAAAGCTTGTCTGCCTAAATGAATGTTTGCTGGAGCATGTGTTTGCTGAAACGCTTGTTTGCTTAAAACACATTGTTAAAATGTTTGTTAAACATGATTGTTAAAACACATGTGGGCTAAAACATAGGGTTGCAAAGCAACACGTCACATAGACTCGGGTCCCATACAGGCTCATGTTGCATATACTTGTGTCGCACAGAAACTTGTGTTGCATGGAGATGCAGGTCGCATGGAGACGTGGATCGCATCGAGACGCAGGTCGCATGGGCCTGTGTCGCATTGAGACTTGTTCTGCATAGGTCGCATGATGCATAGCACACGTGATGCAGAGGCACCTGATGCCTATGAATGCATGTTGTGCATAAACAGAGGCCTGCTTACTTACATAAATACTTACATAGACACGTTTTGCATAAACACATGCCTCCTTGCTTACTACTTACTAGGTATGGCTTATTCTAGATCTCAAGGTCCTAAACCAATTTCTTGCGGTATTGTTTGTTTCGTACTGAGTCAATCCGCTCAATGATTGCCTCGCTCCAGGAAGGAGATTACTCTTACGTTCATTGACAGACGCAGCCCTTCATTAGACAAGTGGGGTTTATGCTCATATCACTAGGAGTAGACTAGGCAAAATAAAACAAAAGCATAGGTTGGCCCCTCCCAGGGGGCCGTCCTCACCTTAGCATATAACCCCCTGCTAGACAATAGCATATCAGTTTTTATTGCCTAGTGCAAGGGGTTAGACCTGGTTCCTTATGGGATCTGCGTTCTGAGTTTTTTTCTGATGAAGACTGCTATCAAGAAGCCGGCTGGTGGTATAGAGGATATCTAGAATCCAAAAACTTTCCCCAGTCCAGCCAACGTCTGTGCGAGCTTTCCTTAGCTTTGGCTGCCAGTGGCTGATCCCACTTGTGCCCAGTGACTGGTTTGTTCCTATCCAGTGGCCTAGGGGCACGGAGAGGGACACCTGGGCAGGTTCTTAGGTAGCCGGCCGGTGGGGACTTATTAGTGGGGACGCATCTGGGGTTGCAATCTTCCGCCCCCCCCCCCGCGATACCACACCCCGCATTGCCCGTTTTGAGCACTGTATTTAGGCGATTCACCGCCATTTCGTGGTGGATCACCGTTCGTTCGCCCACCATTTTTCCATAGCTCGGCATGTTTTGATGGCCGCGGCCATTTTTCTGTAGCCTATGCGGTTTTCAGCCTGTCCTCTGGTGGCCCCCAGTGGCTTTTCTCTGTATTACGGGGAAGTGATAAAAACGGCAGAGGCACTTCCGTTTTCGCTGGGACAGAGTGGCTGACAGACGCGGCGGTGCAGGCTCTTGAAGTGGAGTGTTTTTTCATTGCTCATTCCGGTCACAGCGCTGAGGCATCAAAAAACAGCAAGTATAGCTGGCTCTCCCTGGGTGCTGGTAGCGGTGGGTGCAATCCTACCGGGTCTCCCTGGCTGATTGGTGGGGTAGAGGTGGTGGTCACACAGTGGGGGTGACGGAAGTCTGGGATGTCAGAGGTCGGCAGTGCTATGGCAGGGGTACCTGCGGAGCAACAATCCATGCCAGGGTCCCTGGTGTCCTTGTGGCTTTGAAGGCTTCGCTATTGAGTCCCAGGTGCTGAGGAATAGGGGTGTCTCTGACTCCGTAATCCCTACTATGATTAAAGCGCTTAAGGGTTCTTCACGTAAGATTTATCATAGGACCTGGAAGGCCTATATTGCCTGGTGTGAGGCAGGGGGTTAGAACCCCCGCTCTTGTGCGGTGTCCAGAGTGCTGACTTTTCTGCAGCAGGGACTGGACAAGAACCTGGCGTTAAGTACGCTTAAGGGTCAGATTTCGGCCCTGACGGGTTTTTATTCAATGGCCCTTGGCGTCACATTCGTTGATCCTTACTTTTGCACAGGGTGTATCTCATGTGGCTCCTCGGATACGGTCGCCTCTGGCGCCGTGGGATTTGAATCTGGTGCTTTCTGTGCTTCAGAAGCCACCATATGACAATATTGGGGACATTCCCTTACAGTTGTTGTCGCAGGAAGTGGCTTTCTTGGTGGCTGTTACGTCCGCTAGGCGGGTGTCTGAGTTGGCAGCGTTATCCTGCAAGTCACCTTACTTGGTCCTTCACAAGGACAAGGCGGTTTTGCAACCTTCCCCTTCGTTTCTCCGAAGGTGGTTTCTTCTTTTCATTTGAATGAGGATATTGTTGTTCCTTCATTGTGCCCGCACCTGTCGCATCCTAAGGAATTTGAACTACATTCTTTGGATGTGGTGAGGGCCTTGCGGGTGTATTTGTTTTCTACAGCTTCTTTTTGGAAGTCTGGTTCTTTCTTTGTGCTGAAGGAAGGTTCGCGCAAAGGCATGGCGGCCTCGTCAGCTACCATTTCTCGTTGGATTAGGAAGACCGTGACTCATACATATGAGGTTCGGGGCAAGGTTCCCCCTTTTCCTGTCACGGCTCATTCCACCAGGGCAGTTAGTACTTCCTTGGCTTTTAGACACCAGGCCTCGGTCTCTCAGGTGTGCAAAGCGGCTGCTTGAGCCTCAGTGCACACATTTACTAAGTTTTACAAAGTTGATGTTTCAGCATCGGCGGATTCTGCTTTTGGCCGCAAAGTCTTGCAAGCGGCAGTGTAGGCGCGACTGGCGCCGCCTGAGAGGGCTTTTTTTCCAAGTCATCTTCCAGGACGGCTTACAGAGAGGCTCCTCCCACCTAACAGGAAACACATGATCCACATTATAAAAAGACTGCTCACCAGTAGTACCTCAGTATATGTGTTTCCTCCGGCCTGACAAGAACTCTAAAGAAGTTTGATATTTTTATGGCCTTCGTGCCAGGTGGCAGGGGCCTCCCGGCTACAGCATCCCATAACAGGGGCAGTGAACCTGGGGGTGCATGTGGCTTGGACTTGTTCAGGCTGCCCTGGAAAAGGAGCCTTGAACTTTTACTCCAGGAGACCCCCCTCTCTCCAAGGGAGTCTGGTCAACAGCGGTGCCTGTAGTTCAGGTACACTGGTAGTCAGGTTCGGTGTACGTGGGGGTCCAAGTGACGGGGACA
>BLSH010072384.1:998675-1013229 GCA_018402905.1 Glandirana rugosa | reverse complement strand
AAGGTCTGATTTAATATATATATATTTAGCAGAGACCCTAGAGAATAAAATGGTGATTGTTGCAATATTTTATGTCACACGGTATTTGCGCTGCGGTCTTCCAAAAGCAATTTTTGGGGAAAAAGGACACTTTCAAAAAAAAAAAAAAACTAAACAGTGAAGTTAGACCAATTGTTTTGTATAATATGAAAGATGATGTTGCTCTTCGAGAAAAGTGATCTTTATTCTGAGCAAAAAAATTGTGATTTTCATTTTGGCCAGTATCGTGCAGCTCTAATCTGAAGCTATAAATCTGGAAGAGAAAATTTAGTCTGGAACTGATCAGAGAGAATCATTTTTGCTTTACTGCCTTACATGTGTAAAATTACAACTTCTTGAATAATGTGCTTTGTATGAGCATGACTTTCTTTTAGGCAGCATATTCTACTTTTTACATTTATAAAGCCTTTGCTGCTGTTGGTCATAAATGAATTTTTAGGGGTGCAATAAAAAAGTTTTCCCTATTTATAACATTTTTGTATTTCATTGTTTTAAAGCAGTCACTTTTTCATACAAGATACTTTTAATTATGCATTATATCTATCAAGTCGTCCTTCTCGTTAATGCTGGTCTGTTTTTTGTTGAAACTCAAATGCTGAGCTTTCCGATGACCCTTGTAAATTAAAGTGGTGTATATTTTACTACCCAGGACTTTTGGCGACATCCAGGCATGGATGACATGAGCAACTATCCATAAAGATAAATTAAGCTAGAGAAACCAGGTTTACATCAACATTGCACCATCTCCCTTTAGTAGAAATAGGAAATTAAATGGAATGCTTGAAACTTCATAGAACACAGTACTTTATAAAAATTTAATTTTTATTAACAGAAAAGATAAAAATACATATATAAAACCAGTCATGAGAAAATTGATATGGTGGATGTATAAAGGTTTTTGCTCGACATGTTTCGCTTGAATACTAGCTTCTTTAGGAGACTTACTAGCCTTTGCACAATTTTACACTGAAAATGAATAAGAAACATTTTAAGTTGTAACAATATACATAAGGACCTATTTATAGGTCCAAAATAGTGTTTTCAAATATAGTACAATTCTGTTCTAATGATATGAGCATATATTAGAAAATACAGATAATATACATAGGTATGGTATCATATCCCCTAATGAAAAAGTCCTCACCCTTAATCAAGCATGAACACAGGAAGGGCGGACAAGCTGCGTGTGGACGACCAATGGAGTATCAGTGAGTCACGGAGAGGGTAAAACCACTGATGGAACACAATAAATTAATAAAAATTGAATTTCTCAATCGTTCATTGACGGACGCAGCCTCTATTCTTGACATGTAGGTTTATGCACCTTTCACTAGGAGTGGACTAAACAGAACGTAGTTCAGCTAAAAGCAGACACAGCCTTTCCCAGGGGGCAGTCCTCACTTGGCATAACCCCTCCTGCCCTGCTCAGCAACTCAGTTTTTTTCTGCCTAGTGCAAGGAGTAGGACCTGGCTCCCTGCTGGGATCTGCGGTTCCCCTTCCTTTTTTCTCAAGATTTCTGATGAAGAATGCAATCAAGTAGCCGGCTGGGTGACAGGCTGGATATTCTAGATCCAGGGAGTCTCCCCAGCGCAGCCGGCGGACGCGAGCCGACCCTTAGCTGTACGCGGGGTCGGCCACGTCGAGCCTCGTTCTGTGCGGGGCGGCCGGCGGGTTAAACGTCCCGCCAGCACACCTAGGACCGGGCCCCGTGGTTCGCGTCACGGGGGCTGCATGGTGGGCAGCTCCCCCTGAACCGGCGGGGTGGCAGGTCTGCCTCGGGTGGCTACCCGCTGCGCCCGTCCAGAGTGGGGAGTCCCCCTTCTGCGGGTATAGGTGGCAGCTCCCCCTGAACCGGCGGGGTGGCAGGTCTGCCTCGGGTGGCTACCCGCTGCGCCCGTCCAGAGTGGTGAGTCCCCCTTCTGCGGGTATAGGTGGCTTGATCCTTCCTACCCTTTGGTATTGCCCCCCCCCCCTGGCTGTAGTATGCTCCTGCCTGGCTGCGGGCGATTGGCATGTCAGTACGGACCGCCATTTTCCTGTAGCCGGCCGTGGGTTATCGCGGCCGCCATTTTGCGGTAACAGGCTGCTGTTTTTGGCTTCTTTGTGTGGTCTGCCGTATCCTGGCCTCAGATTCGCTGGCTGGAGTGGGCGGTCCTGGTTCTCTTGGCACCTGATCAGGCCAGAAGAGCCTTCCTACACGTGGGGGACGCAGAGCAAGCAGCAGCAGGGCGGTTACAGGCAGCTACAGCAGCGCTAGCAGCAGCGCCCGGGTCGGTGGGGTGAGTCCTCCTGGGAGCCTCTGGGGCCCTAGTGCTGCAGCTTGAGGGGTGGTGTGGGACCTTCTGTCCGGTTTGGCCGGTAGGTGTCTTCCGGGGGCGGTGCAATGGTGGCTGAAGCAGGTGCTTCTCAGACAGGTGTCTTCGTTGGGGACCAGGGAGCGCTGGCACCTGTGGTTCCGCTGGATAGATTGACATCCTGGAAGGGTTCTTCTCCCGGGTGGAGCCAGTCCGTGACCGTGGGGTGGCGAGAAAATCACCCCCTCCCCGTCCTCTGGTGAGGACTCAGAGCTTGAGGGGGGCTCCGTGGTGTCGGGGACCCCCCTGGAGCTGTCGGGTGGCGAGCTTGGGGACCCCTCTGATGAGAAGGATGAGCCCTCGGGGCCACCGCTGCGACACAGGGGGCACCGTATGCTTTTGGGTCACATAGGCCGGCCCGGACGCCTAAGGTATTCCCTTATTTGTCGTACTTTGATCAGTTTGTTTACAAGGAGTGGCAACGACCTCAGGGTTCATTCGCCATGCCTAAACGTTTTTCTGTGCGTTATCCCTTTGAGGATATCCTGTTGCAGAAGTGGAAGTCTCCGACAGTGGGACCCGCCTGAACAAGGCGATCACTATTCCGATGGAGGGCTCTCCATCATTTAAGGACCCGGCCGATAGGAGGACTGAGGTGGTGTCCAAGGCAATGTTCCTGGTCGCAGGGTCGGCTATGGCATTGGTGGCACAGGCACTTACGGAATGGGCGGCAATTGTGCACCAGGCTTTGGTCACTATCCAGGCCCCTCTGGAACCTGTGCAGATGGCAGACCAGCTGATTCGGGGTCTTAAGTACCTCTGTGATGCGGCCCTCGACATGGCTCCCATGCTGTCGAAACTGTCTATGTTCGCAGTCGTCATTAGACGTCTGCTGTGGCTTAGATGTTGGTCGGGGGACCAGGCGTCAAAGAAGGGCCTGACGGACCTGCAGTTTGAGGGTGGTCGTCTCTTTGGGGCCTCCCTGGATGAGATCATCAAGGATTACACTGGGGGGAAGAGTACGTTCCTCCCGGAGCCTAGAAGGGGTAAGGAGCCTTGGTATAGGGGGGCCCTTCCTTCCCTACTCAAGAGGTTTTTTAGTGTGCCCTGCGCCTCAAACAAGGTCTCTCAGCCCGCTAAGGCCCCCGCGGGGGGGCCAGAAGCGTCCCTGGCAGCGTAAGGCCGAGAAGGTGGAGGAGAAGTCCTCCGCATGATGGGTCACCCCCGCCCGTGATTCTGGTGGGGGGACGGCTCTTGCAGTTCGCAGACCGGTGGACCTCTCGCATCTCGGATCTCTGGGTACGCAAGGTGGAGTCGTCCGGGTACAAGATAGTGTTCCGTACCCAGCCCCCGGACTGGTTCTTCGCCTCCAATTTGAGGCTTCCCCCAGGGCGATGGCAGGCCCTGTTTGGGGCCGTGCAAGTCCTGCTCCATCAGGGGGTGATTGTTCCGGTCCCCTCTACGGAATGTTTCCACGGTTTTTATTCAAATCTTTTTGTGGTTCCGAAAAAAGATGGGGGGTCAGGCCTGTCTTGGACCTGAAGGCTCTCAACCTCTTTGTGTGGGCGTGGAAATTCAGAATGGAATCTGTCCGCTCTGTGGTGGCGACGCTTCGTCAGGGAGACTTTTTGGCCTCCTTAGACATCAAGGACGCGTATCTGCACGTACCCATATGTGCGCGCCGCCAGCGCTTTCTGCGCTTTGCGGTAGGGGATCTCCACTACCAGTTTGTTGCCCTTCCGTTCGGTCTGGCCTCCGCGGGTCTTCACCAAGCTTCTGGCCCCTGTGCTGGCTCTGCTGCGGCAGAGGGGCATAGCAGTGGTGGCATATCTCGACGACCTCCTCCTGTGGGCAGAGTCGGCCTCAGCCTTAAAGGACAGTGTGGACATCACCCTCGGGTTCCTGCGGGACTTCGGCTGGGTGATCAACCTTCTGAAGTCGGTTCTGACTCCGTTGCACCGGTTGGAATATCTGGGCCTGGTCCTGGATACGGAGCGGGCGAAGGTGTTTCTCCTTACCGCCAAGGGGTTGACTCTCCACGTTGCGGTGCGGGCCCTACTGTCCCAGCGGTGGTCCTCTCTGATTTTGCATGAGGGTGTTGGGGCTGATGGTTTCCACCTTCGAGGAGGTGCCCTATGCCCAGAGTCACACCAGGTCCCTGCAGCGAGCAATTCTGCTGCGGTGGGACAAGTCTCCGCTATCCCTGGATCGGATAACCAGGTTGGATCACCAGACCCGAGTTTCCCTCGCCTGGTGGCTGCGGGCCCCGGCCTTGGGGCTGGGGTATGTTGTTTATACCCGTGGACTGGACGGTGGTCACGACGAATGCCAGCCTATACGGCTGGGGGGGTGGTTGTCGACCCAGGTTCGACCCATATGTTGGGGTGTTTGCTTTCCAAAATGGGGTAATTTTTTGGGCATTATAATTGTTCTGGTGGTCCAGGACCTTCAAAAGTGCGAGAGGTAGTCAGGAAATTATATGCGTAATTTATGCTCCTAGAAAGCCTAATGGTTCTCCCTGCATGTTGGTCCCCTGTATGTGGCCAGGCTGTGTAAGTCTCATTAGTGTGGTACCGCCATACTCAGGAGGAGTAGTAGAATGTGTTTTGGGGTGTAATTTGTGCATATGCTGGGTGTGAGAAATAACCTGTTAATATATGATTTTGTGAAAAAAAAAAAAAAATCTTCAATTGCAAAGATTTGTGGGAAAAAATTACAACTTCAAAAAATTCACCATGCCTCTTACTAAATACCTTGGACTGTCTACTTTTCAAAAATGGGTCATTTTGGGGGTATTTGTACTTTCCTGGCTTGTTTGGGTCTCAAGAAATGAGATGGGCCATCAGTACATCAGGTGTGATCAATGTTTAGTGATTGGCACCATTGCTTGTAGACTCTATAACCTTCACAAAGAACAAATATACACACGTTTTTTGTTTTTGTTTTTTTACCAATGATATGTAGCAGTATAAATTTTGGCCAAAATCTATCAAGAAAAATTACTAATTTGCAAAATTCTATAACAAACAAAGAAAAATGCATTTTTACAAAATTTTCGGTATTTTTTTAATTGTAGCGCAAAAAATAAAAAACTCATCGGTGATTAAATACCACCAAAAGAAAGCTCTATTTCTGTGGGTACAGTGTTGTGTGACTGAGTAATTGTAATTCAAAATATTAGAGCACTGAAAGCTGAAAATCTGTCTGGTTGTTAAGGGGGTTTAAGTGCCCAGTGGTAAAGTGGATAAAAGGTTGATAAACGGGTCCAAAGATGGTATTTTTTTGGTTCAGGATATGAACCCAACATAGGAGGAGGGCATTAATATCTAGAGATCATATAGACAAGTAGAACAATGAACATTCTAACATGTCACAATTAAATAAACGTGGTTGCTATTTTCAAAACTAGATTTATAACAATGACAATCTCTCACCTCTATTAACCTGAATCTTTCAAGGGGGAGCCCTTCAAAGACACTTCAATCCAGTTGGACTTGGTATGTCTCACACTGGAGACAAAACAATGTCTTTAAACAAAACAGCAACGTCTTTAGTAGAAGGTAACAAACCAGCCTGAATGAAATCATATAAAACCATCATTATAGACTGCTAAAATAACAACAAATAGAGGCCTAAATGTCTTATTTTGATGATGAAGTATACCTTTAACCAGGATTCCTCCAAATATGACCTCTATCAGGGCGAGCGGCCGTGACAACTCAGCCGCCGCCGCCGGGGCTTTAAATATCCCTTCCATCCGGGGGGCGTCTGATGTTACCGCCCGGATGCGGATGCCTATTGGGTACTCCCCGGTTTGTCCACCCAATCCAGAAAGGAGCAGTTCTAACCAATTGCGCAACAAGCGTGATCACATTTGACCTAATGTGGCGTTCGGCGAATGCGTGAAGCCGCCGCGGCCATTTTAGAAAATCCAAAGACCAAAATCTCATCGGCCATAAGTGGCAAATCGCGCATGCATGAGAATACTGCGGCTAGGATGGATTTTCATAATACAACTCGATACACAAAATTTAATGTTTTGTTAAAAACCTTGTGAGCTGCTATAAAATACACCTATTTAGCTGCCGGCACTCCTCACATCCTCTAATGTGGACAAAACGTAAAAAAGATCAAAACCTGAGTGCAGTGCTCCCCCTCTGTCTACTTACTGATAATTATACATTCATATACAATTCATGTGCAAAAATCTTCTAAGTTTGTGCAAATTAGTGCCTGTAAACAATATAACCAAGTGCTCCTGTGCATAAATTATCCTATGAGTGCCACTAAGATTGATGACACTCTCATTGTATTCTAGTCCCACAATAGTGCAATAATATAATAATTCAATATAATGGAAAAAAAAAAGTCCAATAAAGTGTCCTTGTGCTCATAGGTGGCTGTTTGTTTATAAAGTTCTAGCGTCCATAGACCTGCTAGATCTCCCTGTAGAAGTTAAGAGGCGTAACGAAACCGGTAGGAGGGGCCGGCACGGTCGATGAACGCTTTTGTTTACATAGCACAGCAGTGCGAAACAGGTTATCACTGACCTGAAGGGAGCTGCAGACCCAAAGGAGAGGTGATATCACTGGAGCAATTATCCTGTACAAGGTGTGTTTTTATCCTTATACATGTGAGTTTTACATTGGCTTTGAGTGTTTTAAACTGGTTAAGCACTATGTCTAGCGTTATTGCTTCCCTATATGTCACCCACTGAGTTTGAAGTAGCTATCAGCTGAACAATGGATGTGACAGCAGCTTCCATAGTAAAGAGGAAGGGAGATGAGTTACTATCTGAGCTGCATCTGAGAGGTTGGATACTACAGGCGTGTTTTGCACGCCCATAAGGTGATGGCATATCTGGTGGAGGTGTTTAAATAACTTAACGTTTATTTCTTGATTTCTGGAGCACACTGGAATTTTTTTGATATCCTCTTCATGAGCACAAGGACACTTTATCAGATTCTTTTTTATTTCATTATATTGAATTATTATATTATTGCACTACTGTGGGGCTATAATACAGTGAGAGTGTCATCAATCTTAGTGGCACTCATAGGTTAATTTATGCACAGGAGCACTTTGTGCAAATTAGTGCCTGTAAACAATATAACAAACTTAGAGGATTTTTGCACATGAATTGTATATGAATGTATAATTATCAGTAAGTAGACAGGGGGGGAGCGCTGAACTCAGGTTTTGATCTTTTTTTACTAAATTTAATGACAATCCTGCATTGATAATATATTTATGCCAAAGCGTTTAAACCCTGCGTCACCAAAATAAGGGTAATTAACTAGGTTAGTATATTTAAAAAATATACCTATTTGATTGTGTATAACCTAACCAGAGGTACTAACACTAATAAATAGCAAAACAAATTATTCAAAGATCTTTATTTGGTGAATGGGATAAACAATAGAGAATTATCCAAGGTTCATGAGTGGACTGGGTAGCAATGACATCGCCCTCCCCGAATGATTGAGTCCGAGCAAGGCCCTGGGCATCCGTATGACCACCCACTCCAAAAATGTGAGGTCAACCACCACAGCAATCCTCACATTAACAAGCAATCCTAACAAGAGTTAGGACAAAATCAACAAGAGAATGTACCACCAAAAAAACATCAAAACAGGCAGACAATCAACATTCATCCCACTATATACAAAGCAAAGTTGTCCCTTCACATATGATGGATTTAAGACTATTCAGATAGAAAAGCACTGTTTGGGAGCAATTAAAGGTTTGAAGTTTAGAGCTTCATTTAGCCCGGGATATTTAGTAGCAGAAAGGCCAAATATCTATTTAGGTTCTCTTTGTAGAAGTAATTTATCTACATCCCCAACTCTTTCATTGGTTGGAATGTATTCCAGGGCAAAAAAACTCATCGTGGAGGCATTAAACTGATGGTATAACCCAGGGTTTCTCAACCAGGGTTCCGTGAAACCCTAGGGTTCCTCCAGAGGTTGCAAGGGGTTCCTTGAGTAATGGTCAATTTCTACCTCTCAGATAAATTCCCACTGACATCATTGATCTTTTTAGCTATCTGTAAGGGGGTAATTCTTCCCAATGACCACAAGTGTAAGGAGCATTCTTCCCACTGACCATCAAACTATTGCATCATGAGATGTAGATTTTACATTTTTAGCAGGGGTTCCCTGCGATCAGAGAATTAGTTCAAGGGTTCCCGGTGTTGAAAAGGTTGAGAGAGGCTGGTATAACCCCATGTGACAACTTATTGGGCTTTCAAATTTCTTACTGGCGACTAATTTTACATGGTCTCTAATTCTATGTAAGAATGGCATTTTAGTCTTACCCACAAACATGCCACATTAGCACTCCGTGAAGTACACAGCGTTCACAGACTGACATTTTGCAAAAAATTGTGGTTTTATATACTTGACCGTTTGGTAATTTTCTTTGTTGGGCTTTCCAAATATATTGGCAAAAGTTGCAAGTGGAACAAGGGGCAGTACCTGTCATCTGGGAACGTTCAATTCCACAGCACGATGAAAGCACTCTACTTTGAACTTTGGTGGAGACGATCACCAGAAATGTTTGAAATTTTCCTGTAATGCTGTTATGGTTAAAAAGTCTTAACTATTTTAGCTTGCTGAGTTGTTTTTAGGAATGGTGGCTTTGATACTGTTTGAACATTTACCATGTTAGAAGGAATCTAAACTGAGGTATGAGAGAAGTCACTGCAGCTTGGACTGCGTATTAAATTGTGTATTTTGTAAAGGATCTGTTTGTTTTAAGAGGTTTTCAGCTATCATATAGAGCAGTGGTGGACACCAAACTGCAGCCCGGGGGCTGGATATGGCCCTTTGCTTGCTTTTATCTCGTCTTGACCCTTTGCTTGCTTTTACCAGTGAAGGGCACAGCTCCTCCCAATGACACCAAGGATGGGGCCAATTCCTACCAATGACATCAACAATGAGGCACAGTTCCTCTCATTAACACCAACAATGAATCCCAATGACACCAATGATGTGGGATTGTTTACTCCCACTGATGCTGGGACATTTTGTTCTCTCGATGGCCATAGTCCGGACCCCCTAAAGTTTGAAGTACAATAAACTGGCCCCTTGTTTAGTAAATTTGGAGACCCCTGAAATAAGCAAAGCCTGCCCATGTGCCTGTCTACAACTGTTTGCTAAAGTCTTCCCACTTGGAATACTTACTGGTCAACTGCTCGAATAACAATGCTGAGCACCTCAAAGAGTGCCCAACCATGGGCTGCTCTGCTGACTATTGTATTGCATAGCCCAGCTTTTGCAACCGAATCAAAAGACTGAGCAACAGCTATTGTGGTGTCTTTTGAGGTGCTTGATGGTGGTGTTCAGCTCATCCACTGGGGTTTGGAAATGGGAAGTGCTTGCCAGTAAAGCATTTCATATGCAATATGTGACAGGTTTTCCACTTGATTGAAAATTTCAAAACAAATCTGAATGATCACTCTTTATATATCTAGTTAAGAGTCTGTTTGAAGATTTTTCTTTCTGACTCCTTCAAGTGTTCTTACCTTTGCTAAATCATGCAAAGTATATGGGTCAAAAATGGCCTAGCTTGGAATGCCAGTGGGGAGGCCTCGCCATTTTAGTATACAATAAATGTAAGAATTTTGTGAGCTGTACACCCATCCATATACGGATGATACACCCTATGTTTATGCCCTGGGTTATGAGGCCTCTTCTAGATATGACCCGCATATTGTTTGATTTAGCATGATGTGTTTTTACGCTAGCATTGCTATAACAAGCTGGCTATTGCCTTTTTATTATACAGCTTCAATCATACAGCTCTAACTCTCCGTTGTGGTCTGGTTATGCATTCACAGCTTAAGGAGTGATACCTCATTGTGATGTCTGCTACTGAATGCACTTTTGGATTTTTTCTATTGAAATTTTTGAAGTGTGCTTCAATGACTGCATGTTTATCTATTCAATCACATGGTGGGCGATTAAACCTAATGGATCTGCTCTATAAGATCCAAAAGCGAAGTGTGCCAGTTGTGGCATAAATATTCAAATGAACGCCTGTTTGCATCATCATTAATTCATCCCAGAACTTTACCATACACCATATTTTTTATGTTATTATTTTTTTCCCAATCAGACTCGAACCACTAACTCTATCAAGCTCATGTAGTAACTCCTACATAGAGTAGCATTCTCAAGCATCATCTTGGTATATATTTTTATTCAGTTATATCAATGTGTATCATAATAACGAAATACAAATATACAAATTGGGTGGATAATCATGCTCCCATCCTCTCTCCCCTCTCCCTCCCCTCCTCTCTCCCCTCTCCCTCCCCTCCACCCCCCCCCCCCCCAACATTTACATATAACCACCATATATTCCAGTGTACAAAAGCCCACCTTACTGCCGTATCTCTGCATCCCTACAGATTATACATTTTGGTGTTCTTATTAGGGGTCACCCTGACATGTAGCTCCTTCCCTGTTAATCCATCTATCCCAATTTTTTTGAAATTATCCATTTTGCCTCTCTTCTTGTATACAAGTTTTTCACTCCTTATCATATTATTCACCACGATCTCCCATTCTGCTCTTGTTGGAGGGTTCCTTGCCAGCTACCCCCTGGCTATCAGTTTTCTTGCCACAAACAGTCATCTAGTTATTATCTTTTTACCCCGCCTTTACTTATTTTTTTCCAACAGGCTCAATATGCATAACTTTGGATCCATCTCAAGCTCTATTTCTAGGGCTTCATTAATCTTGTCAATAATTTCCCTCCAGTACCTTTCAAGCTTAGGACACCTCCATATCGTATGCATCAGATCTCCCTTTATATCTCCCCACCGTGGATATTTGGCCTCCCGTCTCCCTCCGTATCTAGACAATTTTAAAGGTGTTCTATAAGCTCTATGCAACAGCATCAGATATGACCACCCTTTGTGGGGGAGCCAGCGTGCACTGTAATCCTGTTTGCAAGATTGGTCTCCATTGCTCTTCTGGCAATGGGCCGAGGTCCTTCTCCCACCCCTTTTTACAGGGAAGCTCTTGACAGTCTCCAATTACCTTTTTTACTTATACTATCATACAGAAATGATATTAGCCCCTTAGATGTTTTTGAATAGATCACTTTCCACATGATAGTAGCCTTACTCCATTCTACAGGTGTTCTCTGAACTGTGTGTTCAAAGCATCTCTAATCTAGTCTTAAAGCCTGATCTGGTATATTATATTCCTCTCTAAGTTCTTGAAAGGATTTAAGTGCATTTCCTCTATATAACTGATTTACTTTGCTCAGCCCGCACTGCTCCCATTCCCTGCTCTTCTCTACTTTTAAGAGTTCCTGTAGATGTTTGTTGTTCCAAATGGGTGAGTGGGCTGTACTCCAATATATCTTTTACTCCTGTCCATACTTTCCCTACCATTTGATTTGTTGGGATGTTACGTTGGAGGGAATCCGCCTCCAGGGCCTCTATCAGTGTCATTTGTTTGGATCCTATTTTCATAATTTCCCCCCATAGTATCCAATTCTCCTATATGCTGCAATTGTGCAGCCAAGAAGTAGCACCATGGGTGCGGAACCGCCAAGCCACCCTCTCTGCCAGGGAGCTGCAGGGTTCGCAGTCGTATCCTTGGTTGGCCTTTTCTCCAAATTAGATCTCTGAATTTCGTATCCAATCTTTGAAACCATAGTTTGCTTATCCACACTGGGGAGTTATGCAAGATATACGTCAATTGTGGCATCCAGTCCCTCTTAGGTTGCGGCAACCACCCCCACACCTTTTCCTTGGCTCTAAATTTATCTATCAAAGTGACAATGTTATTAGAAATGTAATCTTTTGGTTTCCTAGTAATGTAGACACCTAAAAATTTAAGTTTATCAGTTATTTTCAAGTCTATTGCCTCTGGCGGTACTTCTGTTTCTAAGGGATCCACTGGGAGTTATACTGATTTCTCCCATTTGATTTTCAACCTGGACACTCGACCAAATTGGTCCAGTGCATCCATTACTTCCACCAAAGTTGATTGAGTATCTCCCAGGTAGAGCAACACATAGCCCCAGTACGGGGCAAGCTTCTCCTCCCCAGCTGGTCTTTGAAAACCCTGGATCTTCGTGGATCCTCTTATAGCCATTGCCAGTGGTTCCATTGCTATCGCAAACAGCAGGGTGACAATGGGCACCCCTGTCTGGTTCCGTGCCTCAGAGGGAACACTTCTGAGCATCTGTTATCAATTTTAACCTTCGCCCTGGGTTTGGTGTACAAAAGCCTGATCCATTTCACAAAATTGGGGCCAAACTGGAATGCGGCCAAGGCCTTCCACAGATAGCACCACTCTAAACTGTCAAAGGCCTTGGCCGCATCCAGGGGCAAAACCGCCCTGGTGCCCATATTTGTAGCTGGGGCTTGTATATTCAAGAATAGTCTCCTTATATTTGTGCTTGATAACCGGTTAGGGATAAACCCTGTTTGATCCGAGTGTATAATCCTATTTTTTGCAGTCTGTTTGCTAAGATCTTTGCTAGAATTTTTATATCTGTACAAAGCAGTGGTATTGGACGATCGGATGCAGGTCTATGGGGGTCTTTAGGAGTTCGGCGATATTTTGTTTTTTTAAGGCAGATACTGCTTGTTTTACCTCCTCTAGTAATATTGGGGCTCCTAAACTCTCCCTCTCCCCCTCAGTTAGGGCTGGGAGTGACAGGGCTCCTAAGAATTTCTGTATCTCCCCCCTCCCCCACCTTACTACAGGGTTTATATAGGTCGTAATTCTACCATTCCGGGTTTACTAATGCGGGATGGTTTTTTGTGGGGCATTTGCTCGAATTACTTGTGCCAGCAGGGTGCCTGCCCTTTTTCCCTTTGCATAATAAATTTGCCTAAGAAAAAGGCACCCATTTTCTGCCTTTGTCATGAGTATTTCCTCGTATTTCTTTTGGGCTGATACCCAATTATGAAAAGTATTTGGAGCAGGGTTTTCTAAATTGTTGTCCTTCATATTCTATCACTCTGGTCATACTACGTTCCTCACAATCCCTAAGCTGTTTTTTTTTTTCCTTGCAACCTGTTGTATTAGTAGTCCCCTAATATAAGCTTCAAGGGCATCCCAGATCATCCCCGCTGCTGCTGTGTCTTCATTAATATTCAGGAATTATTGTATCAGTACAATCATATTATTTTGTTCCCCTATTATCTCTAACCATTATGGGTTAATTTTCCATTTTCCTCTTCCATATTTCTCCCCCTGGCCAATTGACACTAGCAACGGGGAATGGTCCGAGCCCCTTGGCTGGTAGCCTCACCCAGGGCACCACATTGTCACTACCCAAAAGGAAGTCAATCCTTGACAAAGTATTGTACGTCAGGGAGAAGCAAGAATATTGCTGAACCCTTGGGCTCCTTACCCTCCATATATCCCTTAGGACCAGTTATCTAGTTATTCTTGTAAATACCTCTCCCCCTCTTCCTATCCCCGATCTGAGGGAGTTCATATCTAGGTTGTTATCCAGGGCCATGTTAAAGTCCCCCACTACCAATATTGGAATATTTGGTTTGTCCATAGTTAATTTCATTAACTGAAATAATACTTCAGGCTCAAATGGCGGAGGAATATACACATTGGCCAGTATACAAGTCAGTTTCCTAAGAGTGCAGCGTAGAAAGACAAAGCAACCCCGCTAGTCTATGGAGCTCCGCTCCATAGGAGAATTCTACCCCTGTCCCAATTAGGGTACTTGAGTGGTATTGTGTCCGAAAGGTGTGTCTCCTGCAAGCAGAGGACCCCTGCCTGATATGTATTTACCGCAGTGAACCTGGGCATATGCTCAACTTCTCTTCCTGCATCTATACTGTTTTAAGTCAATCAAAAACAGGAGGGGGGTCACCCCCCCCCCCGTTTCAATCTATCTCTTCCGATCCTATCCCAGTGCTCAAAAATATATCCCCTTCTACGTATGCTTCTCCATTTTAATACATTAATATAATCTATCCATACTTCATGGGCCTCTTCTGTGCTCATCAAATTCAAAGAAATCTTTCTCCGCCACCCCCCCTCAGTGATTTATATCTAGTAACTGCTTTATGTTTCATGGTTTTATTCTTCCATCCCTCTCCCCCATTCAATCCCATAGGTAAGAGAACACTTAAATATGTATATAGGTTTAGTAGTGCTGGTTATTCTTAGGTCAAATAACTGCAGAAAAAAAGAGAAATAAAAAACTTCAGATGCATCAACCCCCA
>BLSH010072384.1:944342-957613 GCA_018402905.1 Glandirana rugosa | reverse complement strand
ACGGCCTAAAACAGGGTTTCTAGGGACGGAGTCGAGGGCCTTACCTGTAGACGCCGTCGGAGGACCGAAAAAACCAAAAGTGCCCGGAACCGAGGTGACGGTACATTCATACGTTACCCCTATTCACAACGAGAAGGGGATGTATGAAAGAGAAAACTTAACGTAAATGTAATAAAAAAACTTATATCGCCATATAGGCCATTGATTAACCCATTGATTGTACACTTTGATGGTCTAGTTTGAAATGTAGTGCGTCTAGAAAGGCTGACGTGTTTTTGTGGTTTCTACCACTCATCAGGGGCATAGGGGCTAACTGCTATAAAACAAAAATAAACCAATTTTGTACTCATGAGATGTCAGGTTCAAAAGAGAAAGTATGTAGGGGAAGAGCAACACTTATCCCCATTGCATACTTACATGGCAGTGGAGCCAAGGCCCGTGAAAACCAAAAAAGCCAGGAGGCTGCCGCAGATGTCCATTCCGGGAGCTGAGGCAGGGATCTTTGGGACAAAATCCGGCACATCGCAACATATCCCTAGAGAAATCCACAGGCTATGGGCCAATGGTGTATATAGACACCTGGATCTAGATATAATGAAATGAGTAGATTTATAATTGAATATTATATTTGCCGTGTGAAGGAATAGGGCCCAAGCCATGTGAAAGTGAGAGCACTAAATTGTTTGAATAAGAGAACCAGAGTATGGAGGAAACCAAATACTAAGTGAGAGTGCGTGGAAAGATGGGAAGTGAAAGTGCAGGCATGAACACCATGCCATAGAACAATTACCGTGGTCACAAGATGAAAGAACCTCCTCCATAAACAGAGCCTAGATGTATCCTCAGTGTTGTCTGATGGATTAGGCAGACAGTGTTGAATGTGTGAAGGGTGTTGTATATGCCAAGAAATTACCTGCAGACCCCTCCCAGCGTCACGTACTACGGCAAAAAACACGTGGAAGCGTCACCACCAGGACGGCCGTAGCTGCCCATTTGGGCAGAAGACGCTCCCCAACTAATGCCATAGAAGGAGAAACCTCTGACACGCCTGTGCCATGACGTCAGATGGACGCCAAGCACTAGGCTTGGAGACGTGGCGCTGATGGGCGGAGGGACAAGCCCGCCTATTCCCCCGCATCACCTTGGTGCAAGTGGAAAGGGGAGGAACGGGGAGGGGAAAAGGAGAGAGGCAGGAAGGGGAGGGGAGGGCGCCCTGGCATTCATCGCAGCTCCCGGGTATGGACAAGAACAACCGACCGGATCTGGTTAACTGGGACCTTTAGAAACAATACCATGTGAAAAAATGGTTGATCATGTAACAAATATGTGTTAATGGTAAACAAAACATCTTTAGGTCAGGTAAATAGCCATAAAATTGCATCCTAATGACATGTAGGTAATGAATATATCTACATGATAGACTCCCTCAAAGCCACTGTACACTTCCATCCCTGTTCAGTAATTATGCAAAGGGGAAAATGAGTGCCAGGGCATCCTCCCCTTCCTGCCTCTCTCCTTTTCCCCTCCCCGTTCCTCCCCTTTCCACTTGCATCAAGGTGATGTGGGGGAATAGGCAGGCTTGTCCCTCCACCCATCGGCGTCACGTCTCCAAGCCTAGTGCCTGGCGTCCATCTGACGTCATGGCACAGGCGTGTCAGAGGTTTCTCCTTCTACGGCATTAGTTGGGGAGCGTCTTCCACCCACATGGGCGGCTACGGCCGTCCTGGTGGTGAAGCTTCCACATGTTTTTTGCCGTAGTACGTGACGCTGGGAGGGGTCTGTAGGTAATTTCTTGGCATATGTAACACCGTTCACACATTCAACACTGTCTGCCTAATCCATCAGACAACACTGCGGATGCTTCTAGGCTCTGTTTATGGAAGAGGTTATTTCATCTTGTGACCACGGTAATTGTTATATGGCATGGTGTTCATGCCTGCACTTTAACTTCCCATCTTTCCACGCACTCTCACTTGGTATTTGGTTTCTTCCATACTCTGATTCTCTTATTCACACAATTTTGTGCTCTCACTTTCACATGCTTGGGCCCTATTCCTTCACACGGCAAATATAATATTCAATTATAAATCTACTCATTTCATTATATCTAGATCCAGGTGTCTATATACACCATTGGCCCATAGCCTGTGGATTTCTCTAGGGATATGTTGCTATGTGCTGGATTTTGTCCCAAAGATCCCTGCCTCAGCTCCCGGGATGGACATCTGCGGCAGCCTCCTGGCTTTTTTGGTTTTCACGGGCCTTGGCTCCACTGCCATGTAAGTATGCAATGGGGATAAGTGTTGCTCTTCCCCTACATACTTTCTCTTTTGAACCTGACATCTCATGAGTACAAAATTGGTTTATTTTTGTTTTATAGCAGTTAGCCCCTATGCCCCCGATGAGTGGTTGAAACCACAAAACGCGTCAGACTTTCTAGACGCACTACATTTCAACATTTTAAACTAGACCATCATTGTGTACAATCAATGGGTTAATCAATGGCCTATATGGCAATATGAGTTTTTTAATACATTTACGTTATGACATTTATATATGTATTCCCAATCTTGAATGCCATATTTATGTATTACGCAAGTGTAATGTTTTTGGAATAAACATTTTACTTCATCACTGACTCATCCTTTCAACCACTGTTACTTACCTCATTTAAAGTCCCAAACTCCCCCCCCCCCCTTTTTTTTTGTGTATTAATCGCTTATGGAGGCTTATTTATCCTATATAGATAAATAAGGCATAAGATATGGAGAAATCTGTTATGAAAGATCTAGGTCTTGCAGCTTAGCTTTTGATCAGAGAAGCACATAATCTATAAAATTGAAATGCCACTGGAATAACATGCTTATTTAGAAGCTTAAAGCTTGATCTTGGATCTTACGCTGTAGTCTTTTTTTTTTTTTTTTTTTTTTCCCGTGTAATGGTATGCAAAATAGCTCTCACCTTCTGTCCATTTCACTCATAAGCGCTAAATGCCATGCTCTGCTTGAGTTAAATATCCATAAATAATGTCTGTAAAGAACTGCAGAGCTATTACAACCAGCCAGTATAGGTTACAAAGCTGCCAAGTTGATTACTACAGTATGTGAATGGATCTTTTTTATGAAAGTGTCTGAGACCAGACACTCTGTGCAGTTGCATAGTAACCAATCGGATCTTCTCTTCACAATACAGCAGAGTGGAAGACGGAATCTGATTTCTAGAGAAATTATAGATTGTCAATCATTTGTTTTTAACCTCTTTCATAAAATAGACCCAATTTCTTCATAATCTTCTTTCATCATCCTATTCCCATACATTAATAAAATTCTACTGTTGCCTAGACCTATCCTTTGAAAACATGTTTAACTGTTTACATTTTTTTTTAAATATTAACCGCGTTTTTTTTCTCTTTGTTCTTGTGCAGGTAATGGAAGAGGCTGAGCGCACACATCTGTTCAGGTCCATTCTTCCTGACATGGTTTCTTTGGCCCTCAGACTCCAAAAGCTTTGCACAAAGGTAAATGGCTAAGACCTATAGACATAGAGCCAGAGTAGTAAGCAAAATATGTAATAACTAGTTAATTACCATTAAATATATTTCTTTTTTTATATATATATATATATATATATAAGTTTTATTGATTGTATAAAGTAGTACAAAAAGCAGAGTAAAAAAACAAAGTGACAATTTCAGGTAATCATACCAAGTAAAGTAATACTATAAAGGCTCTGAAGAATGAGGTGCAAAGACCTCATTAAAAGGGATAAGTAGGTAGGAGTAGGTAAGAAAGAAGAGAGGGTATATGGCAAGATAGAGTTTATATAACGTAGAATTAACATTTTCACAAGAAATATGTGGCTATAATGTATTTCAAGATATTGCGCAATACTCCGAGAGTATTCCGAAAAAACAGCCTTCTGTCCCACCTGGTCAAGGTGGGCAATGAAGATCCTTTGATAGCCAAGGTGCAGGTTCAGGATGGGTTAAGGAGACCTGGAAACCCAGCTGCACCCCCCTCCACTCAGATGGAGAGGGGGCGAGAGGAGGCGTCCCTGATCTGCGTCCTAAGACGAGACGAAGTGAACAAATCAAGGATCAAGGTTAGACCGTGAACCCGGGTAGGGCAGAAGGGCATAACAAAGGGTAGAACGGTGTGTCAGTGGTAACATAATGAAGCTTAAGAGGGGAGGGGGGATTGCAGGAGATGTCCTGTTGGAGAGCTGATGAAGAAAATGGTTTGGTACTGTTGATTTGATAAGCCCTCTTAGCCTGATACCATAGATCATAGATATATGGGGATGTGAGTCTCTCTCGATCATGGCTTGAGAAGGTGGAGTCGATGAAAGGGTCCCAGCGTTTCTTGAACTTGAACTTGGAGTTCGAGTTCTGCTTGTGTGACCAAAGATCAAGGAGTTCCCTGCATAGTAGGATTTTGAGGAGTCTTATAATCTCTGATACGTTGGGTGGTCGAGGCTGTGTCCAAAAGATCATTGTGGCTTTGCGTGCTGCTAGGAGGCAAAGATGGGTCCAAGTCGACAAATAGTGGATGAAGAGGGGTGCAGGGACGCCTGTGAACAGCTGGTTTCATCTCCAAAGAGTAATAGCTTGGGGTCCATAGGGACGGTTTGGTTAGTCACTTTTGTGATGAAGGAGCAAGTGCGTGACCAAAAGTCGCATATGTGAGGGCATTGCCAGAAACGGTGGTACAACTTGGCTGTTCAGTCTTGCACCATGGGCATATCTTGGAGGAGGGCGCGTGATCCGGAGAAAAGTAGGGTATATAGGCTCTGTGCATTATCTTGAATTGCATTTCTCTCCAGGACTCGTTGACTGTGAGTCGTAGAGTTTTGTTGTAGCCGTGCAGAATAGTTTTGTGTAGGTCCCCTAGTTGGGATTCCTTGGCCCAAGCTTTTGCAGAGTTGAGTTCGAGAGAGTTGGCAAAGAAAGGGATTATGAACTTGTAGATGTTTAGAGTTGGTACTCCTGTGAGATGTCTTGGAATGGTTTGGCCCGACCTGTGGTTCGGTCAAAAAGGGAGATGATCTTATGAAGACCCCAAAGTTGGAAAGCCGGGTGTTGAGTAGAGGGGGGGGGGCCATGGGGTTACCCCTAATCCCAAGATGGCTAGAGATATTTGTAGGTAGATGTTGGTGTTTCCTTAATTCTCTCCAAGCGAGTAGGGTGTCTCTGATTAAGAGATTGTGTTTAAGATCCGGTGGGAGAGAGTGCACGTCGCTATGCAGGATAGCACCAAGGTCAAAAGGGTAGGCCATAGCCTTTTCCAAAGAGTAGTTGGGGAAATTAGGGTCTTTGGCGGTCCAGTCCAACCCACATCTGACTACACATGACAGGTTATAGGCTCTAATGTTGGGGAGTCCCACTCCGCCCTCTCCCCTGGGGAGATAGAGCTTCGCCAATGCCACCCTAGATTTTTTTGTGGTGCCACAGGAAAGCCGTAAGGGCTTTGTTGATTTTTTTGGATGTCTTTGTGTTTAATGAGGATTGGGATCGTCTGCATAGGGTAGAGGAGCCTGGCGAAACTGGCCATCTTGTACAGATGGCATCTCCCAAAAAACGAGAGCGGAAGGTCCCCCCAGTGTTCTAGCTGGTTGATTATTTTCGAGATTAGAGGAGGATAGTTTAGAGAGTATAGCGAGGAAGGATCTTTCCCAATGTTGACACCTAGATAAGTTATGTGGTTTTTGTTGATGGGGAAGGGAGAAGATAGAACCCAGGATTCCCTACGAGGGTCATGGTGAGGGAGTACTTCACTCTTGGAAAAATTAATTTTAAGGCCTGAACAAATTCTGAAGTTGTTGAAAGCCTTTTGAATGACAGGGAGGTCTTTTCGGGGGTCTGCGGTAAAAATCAGGATGTCGTTGTGATGGTATCACGCGTGAGACCCACGTGAAGTAATGATACCAGGCCCGAAGCGACACTGACTCCATCTTGGCAGAGAAGTTACGTAAAGGATTAAGTTCTGTTTCTCTCCTTCTGACATGACAGTTTGAACAAGCTTTTCCTTTACACCCCCCCCCCCCGGCAGACTAACTTCAAAAGGAGCCTATGATTACAGTTTATGGATGGCCAGGAAGGCCCTGTCCGCTTATCTAGAACAAACATACAACAACCCAATGTGGAACAGGCCATATATCGTAAATCACCCCCCAGGAATTCTGACCCCTTTCAATAACTTTGGAACATGAAAAGTTAGAAAAACTTACATACAGTAATAACTTCCGCTATATGTATGCCATAGTGATGAACATTACATATTTGAATGTAGAATTTCGGCCCGGATAATTCAAGTATAAACATTCACCCCTTGTTACCCAAGGAGGGATAGAATTAGTCCATTCCCTCCCCAGGATCCTATAAGGTTTTAGAATTCTCATGTTTGGAGTCATATGAAAGCTTATTGCAAGCTGAAATTAAATTTCTTGCTCTAAAATATGTTGGACGATCCAGTAACAAGTTATGGATGATTATGCATGATTATGCAGCATGTATCTCCATGGTCCGCCCTGGACATTGTCTAAGGAAACTCCCTCTCTTATACAAATGGGCAGAGAGGTATGGCCCCCACCCCTGGTGGTCCAGAGAAAAAGAGACTGTCACAATCAGATTGGGAGTTCTCACTTAACATCAAACATCCGAGAACCAGGAAATCATCTTCGAAACACTGATTAGGCAAGGACATTTCAAAGGCATGGTATTTCTTTTTTTTTCATTCTGTCCCTTTGCTGTAAATTTGTCTCACTTTGTACTTTTATTTTTCTGTAAATATTTTATTGCACCTAAAACTTGACCTTTTCATTATTAAACCTTATTCTGAAAAGTGTTAATCTTGTCCCTAAAGCTCTTAATGCAACTATTACGAATCAGTTCCTTTGAAGAGCGCTTACTGTTTTTAGAATAACGCATCTGAATATATCTGTCTGTGATGACAGTGTATGCACAGGCGTGTTCTAAAATACTGGTATTGCTAAAATAAGGGTCTTCTGGCCGGAATCCAGAAGTGGTGGCAGAGAAAGGGTTAATTTTTTTAATTAGCCCGGTAACAATCGCTCTCAGGCGGCTGACACTTAGATGGTGATCCCGCAAACTGGGAAATCTTTGTGCTGAAAGCAGCTGAGAGTGGCGTTGTTACGATCGTGACAAGTGCGGTGTTGGATCAGGGGGGTCCTCGGTCTGTGAGGAGGGCAGCGATCTGATACCCGCGTTCGTCAGTCGTCTGCAAATAATGCTACCAGAAGTTCTTCGTTTCCAAGTTTGATGCCATGTAGTGGAAGGTGGGAATTGAGGTATCGGGATAATGGTTCGAGGGCCAGGTTGAATAACGGGGGATAGCGGGCATATCTGTCTAGTCCCTTTGTGGAGAGGGATGGGGTTGGAAATATTACCCGCCACCACGATTCTTGCCGTGGGGGCTTGGTAGAGGCTTTTGATAAAATGGGGGAATTGACCTATAAATCCTAGTTTGTCGAGGACAAGCTCCAACCAGTGGAAATTTACATTATCAAATGCCTTTTCGATGTCTAGTGTGAGGATAGCCATTTGTGGGATGGGTGGATTTTGGCGTGTTCAAGAACTACTAGTACTTTCCTAATATTGGAAGAAGCAGTTCTGTCTTTAACGAATCCAGCCTGTGCCGGGTGTATCAGAAGGGGGAGAATGTCTGCTAATCTGGTGGCTATGATCTTGGATAATAGTTTGGAATCAACATTTAATAGGGATATTGGCCGATAGGACCCTGGTTCCGTGGGGTCCTTGCCTTTTTGGCTAATAGTTTCATGTAGGCCTGGTGTCCTGAGGGTAAATACGGGCCCGCCTTCCCATATGGAGTTGAAAATTTTAACTAAGGTGTGGGGTACGAAGAATTTGGCTGTAAGACCATCTGGTCCTGGTGATTTGTTATTGGCTAATAATTTGATGTGGGTTTCTACCTCATCCCTGGTGATTGGTGCGTTTGGTGCAGAGAGGAGGTCTGGAGGTATATGTTTAAGATCTGGGAGATCCAGGAAGGTGCCTGAGGAAGAGAAGTCTAAGGTGTCTTGGGCGTATAAGGATAAGTAATATGAGTGTAGAATGGAATTGATTTCCTTTGGGGTGGATGATATATTACCCGTTTTATCTTCAAGGGAGTGGATATGTGTGGGCCTATGTGGGCCCTTGCAGAGTCTGGAGAGGAGTCTCCCCGCTTTGTTGCCCTGTTTGTGCATCAGTAGGTCCCAATGTGCTGAGTGCAGACGCTCCTGTCGGTCTGCCCATGAGTCAAATAATTGTTTGGCTTCCTGCCATCTTTTCCTGTTAACTGGTGTGTTTTGTTGTGTTAGGAGGCTTTGGGCTGTTCTGAGTTGTTCGCTGGCCAGTTTGAAGTTTTTGAGTGTGTTTTTTTATAATAACTCGCATAGGAAATTATTTTCCCTCTCAAGTATGCTTTCCCCGCATCCCAAAAAAGATAGGGGTTGTCAGAGTGTGTTTCGTTCAGTGAGCAGTAATCTTTCCAAGCTGTCTCCAATATTTCTCGTAGGTGGGTGTCTTGCGCCAGGAAATTGGGGAATCTCCAAATGTTGGGGGGGGGGGGGGGGGGGAGGTAAGATCCTCAAGGAGGATTGAGACTGGGCTATGGTCCGAAATTAGTATGTCCTGGATGGATGTTTCTGAGTTTGTAGTAGGGAATGTGTGGCAAACAGATAGTCAATCCTGGTGAATGTGCCATGGGGGGGAGAGAAAAAGGTGAATTCCCTATCTGTGGGGTTTGACAGTTGCCATGTGTCTACAAGGTTGGAGCCTTTATGGAATTGTTCTAATGGGGTAAGTTGGGGGGGTTTGCTCTACGCAGTGAGGACATGCCTGATGTTTTGTCTTCCTGTGGTCTAATAACAGAGTTAAAGTCTCCACCAATCAGGTGGGGGATAAGGGGCTTCTGTAGAATCCACCTGGTGGTTTCTTGGAAGAAGTTCGCTGTGGGGGAGTTAGGGGCATAAATGTTGGATATTAGCAAGTCTTTTGTTTGCATTTGGAGGTGAATGGTGGTTTTGCGTCCTATAGTTTCGCTAACTACCTCTAGCATTTCGTAAGTTCGTTTTTTATGGAGTAGGATAGCAACCCCAGCCTTTCTGCCTACTGCAGGGGAACCTACCACTTCGCCTACCCATGATTTTTGAAGGCGCTGGAGGTCGTCTGCGCCCAGATGTCTCTCCTGAAGGAGTGCGATGTCGGTTTTTAGTCGCTGTGATGTAAAATTTTGGATCTCTTAGAGGGGGATCGAAGTCCCTTAACATTCCAAGTGACTACTCGCATGTGCAATTGTTTTGAGGGGGCCTCAACGTGTGATCAATTATATAACGGTGTAAATGGTTTTGGAGATACTCACTCACATTTTTGTCGGATACAAGGTATTAGCTTATCTTGGTGGACATTGGCAACCTCCTGCAGAGGGAAGGGTGAGGAGAACGAGGGAAGAGGGCTGAAAGACAGACACAATAAATGTAAAGCATAAACCGGACAAGAAACATTTCCGAACTTCTCTTTTTTCCTCATGTGTTAACACCACACATGTCGGAAGAACGGCACACCCGGTGCTAGCTGAAATAAAAGTCACGGGAGGGCTAGAGTTTCAGATATGTGAGAGAGGTTCCTGAGACAGAGTGGTGTAGGTGCAGCATGTTTGGTACCATGCTGGGTAGAAGAGAGGACCTTGTGTTTAAGTTCAGCCGATGCTGTGGTCCCCAGTATGCTGGTTGGTAGTGTTAGGACAAAGGCGTTTTGGGGGGGTTTTCCTGGGGCTCCGCTGTTCTCTTGCCGTGTGAGCCGCGAAGTCCAGGGAGGGCGTTTGTCCTGCCGTGCATTGTAATCTGGGACGTAGATATGCCTCCACCTCTCTTGGCGAATGAAAGGAAAGTTGTTACCCGTTTGGGGCCTGAAATCTCAGGATAGCTGGAAAGGCCAAAGAGAAACGGATATTCTGTCGATAGAGTTCCGCACAGACCTGCTGGAATTCTTTGCGCTTCCTCGAGACTTCTGCAGAATAGTCTGCAAAGACCAGTAGTGATGCCCTTTCGATCTTCAGGTTTCTTTATTTCCTGAACGCCTGTAGTATTGCTAGTCGGTCTGCGTAGTTCAGGTATTTGACTAGTACCGTCCTGGGCGGTTTATGGCCGTTGTCCGGGGCACCTATTCTATGGGCCCTTTCCACAGTGCACGAGGTCTGAAGGCCTAGGGCCTCCGGGATCCGAGAGGAGCATAGATTACTGAGGGCGTTATTAGGGCAGCTCTCCGGTAGGCCTATTATGCGGAGGTTATTCCTGCGGGATCTATTTTCGAGATCCTCTAGCTTTTCTTGGATTGCTGCATGGATTTTGTCTTGTTTCTCAAGAGATCCAATAATTTGGTACAGTTCATCGTCGATGTCTGAGACTCTAGCTTCCACTGCAGAGAGCCTGTGCGAATGTTCGTTTAGGTCCCTTCGGATCTGCGCCATGCCGGCCTGAACGGCCGTATCAACTGCCTGGGTGATGTTGGGTAGTATAAGGGCAGACACTGCCTGGGCAATCTTGGCATAGTAGTCTTGTGCCGGGGAGCCCATGGGTTCTGGGGCCTGTGTCCATGCTGTTTAGGCCTGGATCTGTGGCGGCGGCCATCTTGGTACACCCGGCTGCCGCGTTCTGAGGGAGTGAACGGGCGGGAGCCGGTGGATCCGGTCGTGGTCCGGTTAAGTACTTCTCCATAGGTGTTGGTAAGCGGGTTTGATCGTGTTTGTAAGCCGTTTGTGTCCAGGGATGTGCGGAGCCCTCCACGCTCACTCCTCACACATAAGGCACCGGAACTGGAAGTAATATATTTCTTTAACTAGTATGGCTTTGTCACACTTTGCTTAAAGTTAATATGGTAAGTAATGCCCTTTCAGAACACTATAAAAACAGTCAACAACCTGTACTGCAGGTAAAAGAAGACTGCAGGTTATTTCATCTTGGAAAGAAACTTTGACAATCTACACTTAGATTATTGGTGGATCATGAGAAGAGTTCCTGCTCTGAAGCACCCAGTTTACACTGTCATTCATACAGAAAGGGGATCTGGACCCAGGACTGGTCTATAACTAACTACTCCTTTATATCCTTCTCTTACTGATAAATGTTATATTTCCTACAATAAGTTTAGAGCCTGACCATGTAAGGTATGAGAAACCAGATATAAGAAAACATTTTTTGAATCCTGCTTTGGTGTTCACATAACGTACATCAGGGCTTGACAAATCCCGGGTCGCCATGGCGACTAGAAATTGCATTCTGGTGCCTTTTTGCTTTTGTCAGTGACAGGTGCTTCAGCTGCCATTACAGGACAGGCTGCGGTGCACCGCCATCATGGGAAATGCCATTAGCGGCGGCAGAGGAAGGCGACCCGGGAATAGAGCAGGGAGAGAGCGGCTGCAAGGCGTTGACAATGCAGGAAGAGCGAGTGGCCAGTAGAGTGCAGCCAAGTTAGGGGATCCCTGGCGGCCATCAGCCACCCTCCTCCGGGGTATTGCTGAGGGAGGCGGTGGCTCAGCTCAGGGACGTGGGGCTCCTGAGTAGATAACTTTTTTAGTTGACTCCTAGATCCAAAGTAAATTTGTTAAGCCCAGACTTGCATATTATGCATTGCATGTTAACTTGCAGCCAAACCCCTATACTGCCTCATCATTTTGTAGAGCAGAAAAGTTATGGCACAGATGGCGTTTTTTTTTCACTGGACCTTGAAAGTGTTAGAAAAAAAAATCCTCAGTCATACAGGTAAGGTAACCGTCCATGGCTTAGACCCTTTCAAAAATAGATGCTTATTGGGACCAGCACAAATCCTAGAGTCCCATGTCATAAATCCCCATCTAAAATGGTGTAAATACGAGTAATTTGATACTTGTGATGGACAAACTTGAAATTGCATTATAACTGGGTTGTTTTTGTGTTTTGTTTTTGTGTTACCAGTACACATCCAACGCCACTTTGCAGAAAGGGTGGCCACTTAATGCAATGGCTATCATTTTTTTTTTTACTGTGTTAAGATCTAAGCACATTTGTAACTTTAGATACATAAATGAACATTGTGTATATTACCATATTCCTTCAATGTACATCATTCCTATCCACCATGACTGGGAGTGGAAGGACCTCCAAGGTTACTATCTCTGGAATATTGACTGAGCCATGTGCAACACAGGAAAGGCAGGAGGTGCTAAATCCATGGCTTAAGATCTCATCTAAGATTGAAGGATTTGGGTTTTCCAGGGCACTGGGCTGACCTTTAATATGCTAAAGATGGTTTGCACCCAAATGGAAAGGGGTCTGCTGTGCTAGGTTTATGGAAAGGCTGGAGGAATATTTAAACTAGGATTGAGGAAGGAGTGAGAATTAGAATAAAATGGGGTGGAAAAGACAGATCGGGGCCAGGCACTAATGGAGGGTGGAATGGGGGAAGCTATGGCAGGTAATGTGGAGCAACAGTACAACACACAAAAAAAAAAGCGTTGTTGCTTTAACAAGAATGAGAACACATTCGGTCTTTCTTTTTTTCTTTGCTTTTGTTTTTGTGTTGCCCTGTAGCCCCAGTAAGAATGTTTGCTTTCTCCTTCTTGTTTTTTATACTACTTAGTCGAGTAATGTATGTACTTTTTGGCTCCGATTAATGCATTAAGGTATTTTTACTTTTATATACTTATAGTTTTAAACACATTTTAAGGTTTCTTAAATCACATTGGCTGTTACAAAATAAAAAAAACATTTTAAAAGTCTATACAAGCTGGTGTGGCGCTCCCATCCTTTCAGAACTTCAACAAACTCCTCTGGGGGGTCCAGCAAGGCCCCATGGATGCTGGTGAGCAGCTTCTAGGACCACAAGATACCCATTACATTAAAACTCCTCTGCATAAAGTTCAGCGTTTCTAAATCGTAAGGATTGGGGACAGAGAATGCAAATGTATGTTATGCTCTGTTATTTTGAAGCCATTGTTTCTAATTTTGAAAGACTCTTTTTAGTTATTGGCATGATACCACTAGATTGGCGTAAGGCAACAGTGGTACCTATGTTTAAAAAGGAATCAAATTCTTTACAAAGTAATTATGGACCCATTAGTTTAACTTCTGTAGTTGGGATGATGCTGGGATTAACGCTGATTTTCACTGCATCTAAGCAACACAAATCAAAAACACTATTTTCAATATTCAAATCAAACTTCCCCATCCATCCATGTCTCTATACTTTATTTTGTTGAGGAATTACTTTGAACGTC
>BLSH010072384.1:925689-939605 GCA_018402905.1 Glandirana rugosa | reverse complement strand
CGCGCGCTAGCCCTCGCGCGACGCGCACAGCCACCGCCGCACAAGGACCCCTTGTGACGGACAGTGGCTGTGATCATAGTCGGCGGCCGGCCGCCGACTATGGAACACTAGCCGACACTAGATGAAGTGTCGGGGCATATGTGGTGACTGTTGGGTGACAGGTGCATTGGGGGGGGGCAGGGGGGGTCAGTGTCAGTGTGCTTTTACTATACAGATCAGTAACTCACTGATCCCAGCTCTTCTCTCCTCACACTGGACTCTGTGTGAAGAGAGAAGAGCTGGTAACAGTGAGTTACTGCTCTGTTTACACTGTATGTGATCGGCTGTGAAGTAGATCACAGCCGATCACAAGGTATCAGCCGCCGGCCGGCGGCTGATACTAGTGTCGGTGACAGGCAGTGTTCCCCAGGAACACGCCGCCACCGACACGCGCAGCGCGCTCCCGATCGCGCGCATGCGCCATGCGAACGGCGGGCGTGCCGTTTGTGATCAGCTGTGACTTCGTCACAGCCGATCACGTGGTGAACAGCCATAACCAATGGCTGTTCACCCCTGTCGGTGAAGCGGCGTGTCCTGGGGACACGCCGACACCGACAGAGCTGGGATGCGCGCGCCCGATCGCGCGCAATCCCGGCTTAAAGGGAGGACGTCATATGACGTCCACCCGCTGGGAGAGCAGGACCGCTCCGCCGTCATTTGACGGTGGGCGGTACTGAGGCGGTTAAAGTAAAAAGCTCAACCCCAAGTTCACTATATGTACCCCTTATGTATTTGTACATGTTGATCATATCCCCCCTTAATCTCCACTTCTCAAGAAGAGAATAAATTCAGTTCCTCTAATCTTTCCTCATAGCTGAGCTCCTCCATGCCCCTTATTAGTTTGGTTGCCCTTCTCTGCACTTTCTCCAGTTCCCCGATATCCTTTTTCAGAACTGGTGTCCAAAACTGAACTGCATATTCCAGATGAGGTGTGACCATGCCAAAGAATGGAGTGACAAGTAATTTTAGTTATCCAATACCACTTCTGCAGGGGTTTCCCCACCACTCCCTGCAGTATTATGAGGCTCAGAAATTTCCAAATGTCCTCTTTGGTCACTGGTTCCCACTTTCTGCTTCTTGGAAACTTCCGATGCGTAGTAGCTAATTGTTGCTCTTTGTACCGGTTTGTCTCCGTAACCTCATTGTTCATAAATAATTGTAAGTATGCCAAGAGGTTGTAGTGTTCAACGTCTACTTTCATACCAGATGCTCCAGTACATGGAAATCTTGGGGGCGCTGATCCATACCACAGTTAGTAGAGCACCAAGTTCGCACATCACTGAGCTCAGTCGCAGAATTGTCACTTTCAGTGTCTGATGACAAATTCCCTCACAAATCACTATCGCTCAATTCTGCAAGTGATTCTAATTCACAATCTGTTTTCTAGCTGGTCTAAAACCTATTTTGACCTAAAAGGATGCTTTTTGGATGCCATGGATGTTCTCAAGTTTCCAGGCAGGAAAAAGGTAGTGCAGGTAGGGCACTAGACAAAACACTAGGGACAAAACTGAGGTGAAATGGTTTGATAGAGTAATGTAATCCTAACCGATTACAATGTATTGTGTGTATGTCATGTTTTTATTTTTTTAATTTCCTGCCCGGTTCTGCCCCCCTGCATCGGCAGCGCTCGCAGGGAAGAGAACCCGGAAGACTGATGCCGGCATTGGCCGGAGGACACAGCGGGAGGACATCAGGGGATCATAGGGACAAGGTAAGTGACACTACAGAGATACTTCAGTATAACCCCGAGCATGGCTCAGGGATTTCCGCTTTTGGTACTGAAGATTAACCCCGAGCCACACTCAGGATTACCGCAGGGAGGTTGATAAAAGACCACACAGAAGAGTTTTGGTACAAAACAATATTTTAAGCAATAGACAGCACAGATGCACGAAAGACTGAAGTTGTCAAACAACTCTTGATTTGTTTTCATGAGGAAGTAAGGCAGCCCACACACTAGTCATCTCTTATTCCCCCATCCACACGTTTGAGTCAGATGGGGAAATTACTCCCGCTGAGTTATTGTATTCTGACAGCAGGGAGACTTCCCCGCCATCAGATTACACTGATCAGTGCTGTTGGCTATTGCCGGCAGCACTAATTGGGAAAAGCCCAGGTTGTACAGAAGTCGATTGGTATATTGGCATCTGTACAACCACTGGCCCCATACATGGATCAAAATTCCCTGCTGGACCAGCCAAATTTCGATACATGTAAGACCGGCTTAAATTGGAAGTAAAGTTCCATCTTTTGCTTTTACCTATAGATAAGCCTATAATGAGGCTTACCTATAGGTAGTGTAAATATCTCCTAAACATGCACCGTTTAGGAGATATTTACTGCACATGCAGCCAGTGACAGCACTGGCGAATGCGCTCTGAAGGAATGGCGACCACATACACGAGAGTGGCGTCATTGCGGCTCCGGCCAGTCACAGAGCTGGAGTCTGCGAACCCGGAAGCAAGATAACTGAAGATGAGAGCGCCTGCCGCACTGACATCTTGCCGCTGGAAGAGTTTTGTTTTAAGGTAAGTTTAACATAATGTGCTAGTATGCAATGCATACTAGCCAAAGTCTTTATATGAAAAAACTCTTTCCAACATGCTCTACACACTCCATGCAAGTGAGACTGCTTGTCTGCACTCAGTGTTCTTCCGTGTGTGCACACACCCTGTCCCCCTGTGCAGATATGACTCACCAGATCCCTAGACCCAATATGAAGTGGGTTTAGTAACGCTAGTTGGGAGTCTTAAAGGGGTTGTGAAGTCTCAAGGTTTTTCCCCTTAATGCATTCTATGCATTAAGGGGAAAAACCTCCTGTAATGCAGCAGCCCCCCTTTTACTTACCTGAGCCCGATCGTTCCAGCGTCAAGGACGAGCCCAGCAGCTCCAGCCGCTGGCTTGGGTCCTCATTGGATAAACTGATAGCAGCAGGAGCCGTTGACTCCCGCTGCTGACTATCAAAACCAGTGAAGCGGGGGCGAGCCCGAGTGTTGATGTCTGTGTCAATTGACGCAGCAGCAGGATTCGGGAGTGCACCCGCACGAGTGGCGTCAGGGAAAGTGCTTCTCCAAGGGGGTACTCAAGAAGAGGAGGAGCCAGGAGCGCCGCTGGTGGACCCCAGAAGGAGCATTGGGGCCTCCCTGTGCACAACCCTTGCACAGAGCAGGTAAGTATGACAGGGTCATTTAAAAAAAAGCAAGTATTACTTTAAGCATGAGTGATGGTAAGACCAATAGTCTGTTATCTACCCCCCCCCCCAGATCCCTATAGATGAGAGTAAAACCAAAAACAACAGATTCATAGTGCAACCCGTTTTATTGTCATTTCTGTCAACCAAAGTATAAAATGCCCACTCACATTTAGTTGTGCCCAAGTCAGCACCAACAGGATCCAGCATTGTGCTGCTACTTTGTCACCATTCAGCCCACCAACAAGATGGCGGCTCGGCATGCGCTCCACCACCCGAACATCGCGGACCAGAGGTGACGTCAGACGTACCATGTTTTGAAGTAAATTGCTTTAAAATGGCAATATGTATTCAGATTCAAAATTTTATGTTTATTATCTTTTGACCAAGTGGTATAGATGCTCCTTCACAATGTAATACCCCTCAGTTTCTGATACATACTGTTGATGCCAAAAGGTACCCTGACACACATCCTGAGAATGCCCTCTCATCAATTCTGCAAATCTGCTCTCTCTATACAATTGAGTTACAGGCTCATGGACCCTTTATACCCCCAAACTACCTTAGTATCTGTTCTATCTGGTGCCAGCAAATCCATTAAAAAAGATGTTGTATCACCGCCTTATGGAAGGCAAGAGCAGTCATTTCTCATCATTGGTTAACCCACCATACACCATCCTGTTTAGTGAATAGAGTGTTTGATCACCAAGGCTCATGATAAACAAGCTCATAGAACACTACACAATCACTTGGCTTTGAAAGTCTTATGGGCTCTCAAGAATTTCTAAACCTTCTCTGTATATGAGAGACCCAATGAGACACTAGTAGTATGCATCCCTATATCCTCCTTTTTTGCGCCTCATCTTTTTATCTCCTACCGTAAATTCCTTCTAACCCAAATTTTACCTATTAACCCCCCCCCCCCCCCCATCATTTATGTAGTTTCCCTACTTTTCCTAATATTTGAAAAGCTGTCATTTCTTCCAGCAGCCAAATAGTGTGTTCCTGTTCTGACAGCATTAGCTATACCATATTGAACTACTTTTCCTGTTCTCCTTAAAGCAGTATTAAACCCAAAACAAGGCATTTTATTATATTGCAGCTTACCAATTCTTAGATGTGGTGGCTGCATTAGGGTTTATTTTTTAGTCTTTCTTTCCTTTATTTTCACCTGGTGAAATCTGTTTTTCAACAGAACAAGCAAATTTAGTTGTACATCAAAAACTGCAGCACAATCAAAAAACAAAGTCCTAAATAGATTATATCATGTTGTTTTGAAAAAAAATGTCTAAATCTAAGTCCCATTTGTACACTTCCACCGTAATGTGATTATAGTGACCGTAAATAGTTGTATCCAGTGTGTTCGGTGCTCACCTCCAATATCAGACACCACCACAGAGTCAAAACCGCCTTAGTGTCCTCCACTTAAGATGATGCTGGATGGTACTGGAACACTCCCTCTGGTAACACCCCTGAATCTCAGTCTTCCACCTCTCACTATCGATAATCGCATAATATATCATAGAAACAGAAAAAGACAAACCATAGTGCTCTCTGCTATGTAAATATTTATTAAAAGAACTAGGGATAAAAACACTCACAAAAAGGTCAATGAAAAACGCATGTCATCAGCTCACCACACTGATACAAATTGGTGAAATTATGTCAATGGCAACGGTTCGGACTCGCGCTGCACTTTTTGATGCACTTTATTATTGGTCGGCGACTGGGCACACTGGTATAGTGTTAGCAGCAGTCAGACGTTCAGTTAAGCACAAGATATGTATTTTGAAAGATATTCACTACTGTCTAATAACACTGCGCTGATTATATATAATTTTGTTATACAAGAAAATTTAGCAGTTGAAGGATTGAGACAAACCATTTTACCATTGGCAGGAGTGCTTACAATCATCAGCTTTTATTTATGTAAAATCTTTATCTCAAAAGAAAATATTTTTTGCTACAGTGGGGAAAATAATTATTTGATCCCCTGCAGATTTTGTATGTTTGCCCACTTACAGAGAAATGAAGGGTCTATAATTTTTATCATAGGTGTATTCTAAATGATGGTGAGAATATCAACCAAAAATCCAGAAAAACACACAATACAAATGTTATAAATTGATTCGCAGTTAGGTGAGTAAAATAAGGATTTGATCCTCTACCAACCAGCAATATTCCTGGCTCTCAGACTGGCTACAGTATGTGGTACACAGATTAGTTATGTCAATTTAAGTAGGTGCTCCTAACGACAACTCGTTATGTGTATGAAAGACACCTGTCCACATGGTCAAGATCAAAGAGCTGTCAAAAGATGTCGGGGACAATATTGTAGACCTGTACAAGGCTGGAATGGACTACAAGACCATCCACAAGAAGCTTGGTGAGAAGGAGACAACTGTTGGAGTGATTATTCATAAATGGAAGAAATACAAAATAACCATCAATCGCCTTCGGTCTGGAGCTCCGTGCAAGATTTTGCCTCAAGGGGTAAGGATGACCATAAGAAAAGTGAGTGATCACCCCATAACTACACGGGAGGAGCTTCTGAATGATTTCAAGGCAATTGGGACCATAGTCACTAAACAAATCATTGGTAATACAATACGCCGCCATGGATTGAAATCCTACAGCACCCGCAAGATCCCCCTCCTCAAGGCACATGTACAGGCCTGTCTGAAGTTCGCCAATGAACATCTAAATGATTGGGAGAAAGTGCTGTGGTCAGATGAGACCAAAATTGAGCTCTTTGGCATTATCTTGACTCGCCGTGTTTATAAGAATAAAAATGCTGACTATGACCCTATAAACTCCATCCCTACAGTAAAGCATGGAGGTGGAAACATGATTTGGGGCTTTTTCTCTGCTAAAGGCACAGGCCGACTTTGCCACATTGAGAGATTGTAAGCTCTAACGAGCAGGGCCCTCTGATTCCTCCTGTATTTAAGTGTATTGTATTTGTATTGTCTACCCTCAAGTTGTAAAGCGCTGCGTAAATTGTTGACGCTATATAAATCATGTATAATAATAATAATAATAATAATTGAGAGGCCAATGGATGGGGCCATGTATTGTAAAATCTTGTATGAGAACTCAGCCAGAACACTAAAGATGGGTCTTCCAGCATGACAATGACCCAAAACATACCGCCAAGGCAACAAAGGAGTGGTTCAAGAAGAAGCACATTAAGGTCTCCAGACCTTAATCCTATAGAAAATTTATGGTGGGAGCCGAAACTTCAAGTTGGCAAGCGACAGCCAAGAAACCTTAAGGGTTTAGAGGAGAAAGCACCAAAATCCCTCCTGAGATGTGTGCAAACTTGGTGACGAACTACAACAAACTTTTTACATGTTCTTGCAAACAAGGGTTTCTCCACCAAGTACTAAGTCATGTTTTGCTTGGGGATCAAATACTTATTTTACTCACTGAACTGCAACTCAATTTATAACATTTGTATCGTTAGTTTTTTTCTAGAGTTTTGGTTGATATTTTGTCTCTATCTTTTAAAATACACCTATGTACGTGGGCAAACTTACAAAATATGCAGGGGATCAAATCATCATTTCCCCCACTGTATGTCTGCTCAAAGTGTTAGCTAGCGTTTGGCTTCAATTTTGTTAGTGTAGCTAAATTGCTTGTATGTTTAGCACTCCCCTCCCCTGACACTGACAATGACGCTGTGCAAAGGTGCTTCCTGTGCTCGTTCATCTAGAGTAGAGCTACTCTAATACAGTAGGAGTGCTACTAGCCAGATAACTAGGGAAAAACAGAAGGAAAAAATAAACGAATGCAGCCACATCGCATCTAAGAATTGGTAAGCTGCAATGTATTTTTAGTTTTGGGTTTAAAGGGGTTGTAAAGTCTGAACATTTTTTGCATTGCTTGCATTAAGGTAAAAAATGTTTAGGTGTCTGCATCGCCTCCTCAGCCCCACTTTACTTACTGGAGACCTCATACTTTCCAGCACCATGCACTTCTGCAGCTCTCTTCTCCCCTCACTTCCGGGTCTTGTTGGCTTTGCCGGGGCATCGGGAGCCATTGATTCCAGGAGCTGTCAATCAAAGCCAGTGACGAGCAAGCAGGGGGGCAGGGCCTAGCCCCGCTGTCTGTGTCAATGGACGCAGCAGAGGGACTCAAGTGCAAGCATGCACGAGTGCCCCCATGGCAATCGGCTTCCAGTGGGGGCACTGACCAGAGAGGAGGGGCCAGGAGCGCCGACGGGGGCCAGAAAAGAGGAGGTTCCCATCCGCTCTGTGCGATTCCATTGCACAGAGTAAGTAAGTATAGGCATATTTGTTGTGTTTTTTGTTTTTTTTAATTTACCTTTACAACCCCCTTTAATACCGCTTTAACTCAGAGGGAACATTCTTTGTTTCTTATCTTTGCAAAGCAAGGATATAAAACAAAGATCTGTAGTAAAAAGCAGCACACATTGCACACGTCACACATTGCTTGGCACACATTTAACCCCCTCGATAGCACTAGATGTTAATCCCTTCCCAGCCAGTGTCAGTGACAGTCAGTTACCCCTCCCCCCAGCGTCCGTTGACTTTAGATCGCCCGCCACACTATCGCAGTCCAATTAGAAGTTGATGTTCACTGCCATTAGTAGTAGTAAAAAAAATAAATAAATCCAGTATGTATACCATAGTTTGTAGGTGCTAGGACTTTCACACAAACCTATCAATATACACAAAACACAGAACAGAAAGAACACCGCGCTGAAACTGAAGTGAGTGTAAAGAGCAGCAACCCCAAACCCACAATAAGGTCCAAACTATAATTTAAAAACCAGGCTGCGCTAAAGAACAAAATGCCACATACAGATCAGTGAATGTGAATGAAGTTGTGCCCATTAACCTCTAAGGAGGGGCTACATAAATTATCTATAGACTCTGTGGGAAAAAAAACAAAAAAAAATATAAAAACCAAAAAAAATCACTCCCATTCTAGGTGACATCAAAGGAAGCCTTAATAAATTGGACCAATAGAAAGTGTCTATGACAAATAATATACAGAAGCGTCACAACTGTAGTGAGGTTAATTCATCAAAAATGTGTGAAAGTTCATTAAAATCCCAGGATCAAACACACCAAGTGCTCATGTGGAATAATAGAGTGAAGTCCACCACCAACATTAATGCTGCTTACCAGATGTAAGCGCAAAGAGAGCGCTTTGGCTTATCATCCAGCCTGGGTTCTTCCCTTAGAATGGCCACCTCGAAGTTTCCAAACTCCGTTTCCATGAACGTCCGACTTAAAAAGGACCTCAGGTAATAGGGTAGAAACACCTCAGCTCCGCACACTCACAGGACCCCATTACAGGGTATATCGGCTTCGCTCAGGGAGACATAGGTAGGGCAGACCCCATTCCAGTATAGTCACCCAATAAGGAAAAAAGGCCAATATAGTGTAATACACATACAGCAGATTTAATAGATAAAAATAATTGCACTTACAATGTTCTAAACAGTCTGCGCATAGAAACCAAGCCGCCCAGCTGCATGTGTGTATTCCACAAGGCAGTGACGTCAGCGCACCCTCCCGATGTACGTTTCGATAATGAGCGCCTCTGACTTACTGCCTTCTTACAGGAAGTCACTCCCCTTAGTCTGTATACCAGAATGAACGCTTGCCCGCCATCTTAAATAAGGGTAACTCCCTTTTAAATTTAACATTAGCCCACAAATTAAATACATTGGTGCGGAGAAAAAAGTTTTAACACAAATGACTAAATAAAATAACCCCTTCAGATCGACAACAAGCCACTCAAATAGGGGCCAATAAAATAAGGAAGGGAAAGAAACCACTAAGGGGACAAAAAAATCGAGGATCTCAAGAAGAAGTTGTACTAACAACCTCAGGTGGCTAGATGGTAGGATGAATAAATACAGGGGAAATTATATATGTTAAAAATGATATATGTGAAATAAAAATGGAATGGACAAGGGGGGCAGGGAATATGGATATATGTGGGTTGGAAGTAGAGGATAACATGAACCTCATCCAAATTCCCATGAACCTCTAAATACAGATTGCCAATCTCACCCATGCTGTGCCATGAATAGGAGTAGTGCATATAAGTATACACGTGGTCCCCAGGTTACAAACAAGATAGGGACTGTAGGATTGTTCTTAAGTTGAATTTGTAAGTCAGAACAGGTACATTTTTTAAGTGTAGCTTCAGTCAAAAAATCCTATTTTTAAGCTTTTTGGATAGCATCGGGAAGGTTTAACACCCCTGTAACGTTTGTTTTGATGTCTTTTCCCACAACAATTTTGGGTTGTTGTGGGGAAAAAAAACCATGGCGTTAAAGCATCATTGGAGACACCTTTTTCCCATAAATCTTACAGGAGGGAATTTCCCTTCCTAGGGGTTCAGCTCACATACAGTCTTTTATGACTGATCAACAGGCTCACTACTTAATGTCCGCTGACAACAAGGAACCGAGAAAAAAAAAGTCTATATACATGCGGTCGGGCTGACTTTTTTTTCCTTCTTCTCAGCGGGGGGGAGGCAGCGCCCAGGCGCCCCTTATTGACCGGCTGCCACTGTTGCCAATGTCAGGATAAAATCCTTTTTACCTATTTAACCCGACAAGAATATGTTGTGATGAAGGATAATGGTGGAGCTGTGGACACTCTCGCTTTCAGGATTTTCCCTCATTGGGTCATACCTAATCATGGAAGATAAAAACTCAGTGGTTAACTTTAATGCCTGTGAGTCATAACCTTTATTGAGAAATCTGAGTGAGAACTTCTGCTTGGATAAGAAGACTCTCTATGGTCTGAGCAGTTCCTTTGAAATCTCATGTACTGGCTCTTTGGGACCCCCCTCAGCCAACGATCGTGATGGCGGCTATTAGTGGGTATGAACGAATTTGTCAGTAGGTTTAAAAAATTTTAATGTAAAAAAACCTGCCCTTTAATTCTAATGGGCAAATCCAGAAAATGAATTTCTGATGGGCTCATCTCATATTTCTATTCTATACACCTCTGGTTATTATTCAACTGTTCAAAGAACTCAATAAGGCTGGGTTGATCACCATGCCATAGGAGGAGGATGTCACCGATATATCTTGCCCAGAGTACCACCTGAGGTGCCCTCTGGGCATAGACGACGTCCTCCCACCGGGCCATATAGAGGTTGGCCGAACTGGGGGCATATTTGGCTCCCATGGCCATACCCCTAACTTGGCTATAAAACTTGTGGTCCAACCAAAAGTAGTTGAAAGACAGAAAACTCCAACAACTCTATAATAAAGGCTACCTGTTGGTAGGGTAGGTGGGAGTCCCGATCAAGGTAGTATTAAACCACCCTATACCCAAAGAGTGCGGTATCACCATATATAGGGAGGTGACCTCTGCTGTTCTCATCCACATCTCCCTCATAGGACTGTGCTGAGCCAGCAGATTTAACATGTCTAGAGTCCTTGAGAAAGGAAGGTATCCAATGTACCAATGGTTGTAAAAAATGATCTATATATCTGCCCACCTGGGAGGTCAGGGAATCAATCCCACTCACTATAGGACGACCCAGGGGGCATATGGGGTCTTTATGTAACTTGGGCAAGTAGTATATGACTGGAGTCTTAGTAGCTTTGGGCATGAGGAACAAACTCTCGTTCTTATTGAGAATGCCCTGCTTCAAACCCCTATCTATTATGGCTTCCAACTTTTAAGATAAATCTGTTTGGGGTCGGATCTTAATATTCTATACGTGGTCTGGTCGTTAAGAAGCTTATGCATTTCTGCCATATAACTATCTCGATCAAGAACCATAATCCCCCCTCCTTTGTCCTTCGGGCAGATGATGAGATCGTTCGCACATAAAGAATCCAAACCTTCCTGTAAATCCTTCTTAAGCTTAATGTTCTTGTATTCCATAGTCTAAATCTCTAAGGACCACATCTCGGAACACCCTCAGAGGGAGCCAAAGCTCCAGGAGGGTTAAACAGTGAGGCGTTCCTAAGGCCAGACTGGGTAAATTCCAAGGAGGCAATGTGGTTCTCCTTAATAGGGTTTGTGATGAGATCTCTTTAAATGTTCGCCTTGCGTACAAACTTATGAACGTCCATATAGGTCTCAAATTTATTGATATTCCTCGGAGGAGCAAATTTCAACCCCTGATCAAGGATAGATTTCTCTGGCTGTGTTTAGGTCTTGGAGCTGAGGTTAAAGATGACAGCGCCTGCTGCACTTTTGGCCTTTTTAAGTCATATGTGCCTCCCCCCTCGGACTCCTCTTCCTCTTCTTCTACAGGTCTTTTTTGGCCCTGAGTGGGACAAGAAACACCCAACTCGGGGCCCTGGTGTTACCAAGCCTCTGTGGTTTTGACTCCATCCTTCTGGGCTCAAGAGGCCTTTGTGGGTGAAGATGGGTCCCAACCGGTAGTGTAATATACAACTGACCAAAGTTTGGAAAACATATTCCAGTTTAACTATTGAGCTTAACTGCTGCTGTCATCTTTTGCTTTGTGTTCAGTACTGTTATTGATGGCTTTTGTTCATATTATACTGTGTATGTGTGTATATATGTATTTACACTTCCTTGAAAAATGATTATGCTTAAAAGGAATAAATAATGAAACTTTTTCCTCTCTGTTATAGTTAAGCATATATCACAAAATGTCTTCACATTTTAAGAGCCTAATTTCTATTCCTCTGTACAACATTCATGCAAATGCATTCCCATATTTCACTGTTAATATACATATTTATATTTGCTTATTCAAATCATTTCTGTCAGAATGAGGGAAAACAGACAATTAGGAAGTTGGAGAATTTGTTGGCACAGCATCTAATTCAGAGATCACCCGAGTAATTTTTCTCCTGCCTGACGCAAGCTAATGAAGCATGAGACCTTTTTGTGATTTAGGTTACCATTTCACTGCTGGAGTTAGTGTCTTGTCAGAATACTGTCTGCTGTTTTCTCTGTTTTTGTTATCTGCTTCATTTTGACACGTGGAGGAAAACTCATCAGGTATGAACTCCATGCTATTGTAGGCACTCAGGTTACACTCGAAAGAGCAGACGGTGTAACTGAATTACTGTTGTCGGCAGACAACGGAAAGTCAACTGGAAGCATCATATCAAAGCTTATATATTCAAAAAAAAAAGAAAATGAGGCGTTGCTTATAGCAACCAATCAAATATTACCAGTTCTACATTATATGCATGATCCGGGTGCCCAATGCTATACAACCAGTGCTTCTTTTTCAATGGCATTGAAAAGCCTTGTTCGCTTCTGAGTTGAAATGACTGGCTTCTTAATTCTTTGGTAATCCATCCACTCTAACATACACAATATGACAAAACATTTTTGAACACCTGACCATCACACCTATAGGCCCTTGATGGGCATGCCATTCTCAAGACCATAATATAAAGTTACCTCCCCTCTATAACAGCCCCTACTTTTCAGGGAACATTTTCCACACAAATGTTGAGTGTGTCTGTGGGAATTTGTGCTCATTCAGCCAAAGAAGAATTTGTGAGGGCAGTTAGTGATGTACAGATGAAATTACTTGGCTTGCAGTCAGCATTTTAATTCAAAGGTATTCAATAGGGCTGAGCTCAGGGCTTTGTGTAGGCCACTTAAGTTCATCACCACACCATGTCATACTTGTCAAACCATGTCTTTATGGATTTTGTGCACAGACACACAGTCATGCAGGAACAAGGCCTTTCTCAAACGGTTGCCACAAGGTTTGAAGGACACACTTGTTTAACCACTTCAATGCAGGGCACAATCACCCTCTTCCTGTCCAAGCCAATTTTCGTCTTTCAGCTCTGTCACACTTTGAATGACAATTGCGCAGTCATGCAATTTTTTATTTATCATTTTTTTTAGACAGATAAAGCTTTATTTTGGTGGTGTTTAACCACTTCAATACTATGCACTTAGAACACTCCTACCAGACCAATTTTCATCTTTCAGTGCTGTTGCGTTTTGAATGAGAATTGCGCGGTCGTGCGGCGTTGTACCCAAACAAATTTTTTATCATTTTGTTCCCACAAATAGAGCTTACTTTTGGTGGTATTTGATCACCTCTGCAGTTTTTATTTTTTGCGATATAAACAAAAAAAGACCGAAAATTAAAAAAAAAAAAAATTCTCTATTTCTGTCACAAAACTTTGTAAATAAGTTAATTTTCTCCATCACTGATGGGCACTGATGAGGCTACACTGACGGGCACTGATCTGGCAGTACTGATTGGCACTGATGAGGTGGCACTGATGAGGCACTTATATGCAGCAATGATGAGCACTGTTAGGCGGCACTGATAAGCAGCACTGACGGGTACTGATATGAAACACCGATGGGCACTGATATGCAGCACTGACGGACACTGATAAGCGGCACTGATTGGCACTCATAGGCGGCACTGGGCACTGATAGGTGGCACTGATGGGCACTGATAGGTGGGCACTAGTAGGTGGCACTGGTGGGCACTGATATGTGGCACTGATAGGGGCACTGGTACACACTGATAGGGGCACTGGTGGGCATATGTACAGAAAGGGACCCATTCCCTTGTGGTCTAGGGTGGCATCTGAAGGTGGCACTAAGTGCCATTCATATTGGGCACTATGCCCCTTACCTGGTGGTCTCCCTGGTGGTCCAGATCGGCTCCCTGGTGGTCCCTGGTTGGCTCCCTGTTGGTCCTGGGTGGGGACATTGTT
>BLSH010072384.1:914669-925679 GCA_018402905.1 Glandirana rugosa | reverse complement strand
TTGTTACAGGGGTGGGTCCTGGTTGTCCCTCGGTTGGTCCCTGGTGGTCCCTCGGCTAGACCTGGTGGTCCCTCCTGGTGGTCCAGATCGGCTCCCTGGTGGTCCCTGGTTGGCTCCCTGTTGGTCCTGGGTGGGGACATTGTTGGTGGTCCTTGGGCAGGCTCCCTGGTGGTCTAGTATGGCGATCCGAGGGGGGGCTGTGCTGATAAATCATCAGCACAAACCCTCCCTGTCAGGAGAGCAGCCGATCGGCTCTCCACTCCTCAGGTCTGCAAACCTGAGTACAGGAAATCCAATAAACGGCTTTCCTGTGTTACACTTTGACCAGCCGTGATTGGTCACGGCTGATCACATGGTAAAGTGCTTCGGATGGAAGCACTTTACCGAGATCGGTATTGCGGGGGGTCAGACTGACCTCCCACATCACCGATCACTGCGATGCGCGCCCCCCCGGGCGCACAGTGGCTTGTTATCCTGAGGACGTCATTTGACGTCCAGTCAGGATAACTAAACAACTTCCCGGCCCTCATTCTGCATACGGCGGTCGGGAAGTGGTTAAGCACCTTCCACCCACGCTATAGCCGAAGGGCATCCATTTATGTTGTCCCGAGAATGCGCCTCCTGCACGCCCCCTGCGGGCTCTGTGATCAGTGAGTCAGCCAATGACAGCTGATCACGTGATGTAAACAAAAGATCGTAATTGGCTTTTTTTTTTTTTTGCACTGATAGGTGGCACTGTTGGGCACTGATTGGCAGCACTGGTGGTGTGCATTGATAGGTGACACTGGTGGGCACTGATGCTGTCAGCGTGACAAGAAAAAAAAAAAAAAGATCACCGGCTTCTGTCAGAGGGACATCGTTCCTGCACACGGACACCCACTGCTGCTAAGTAGTGCCCACCAGTACCACTTACCAGTGCATATCAGTGCCATCGATCAGTGCCCATCAGTGTCACCTCATCAGTGCAGCTTCATCAGCGCACATCAGTGAAGGGATAAAATTACCCGTTTTGGAAAATTTTATAACAAACTATGAAACGGATTTCCTTTTTTTTTTTTTTTTTTTTTTAAGCAAAAAATAAGAAACCCAGCAGTGATTAAATACCACCAAAAGAAAGCTCTATTTGTCTGAACAGAAATGAAAAAAATTCATTTGGGTACAGTGTTGCGTGGCCGCGCAATTGTCATTCAAAGAGTGACAGCGCTGAAAATTGGTCTGGGCAGGAAGGGGGTTTAAGTGCCCAGTAAACAAGTGGTTAATCACAACTGAGTTTTTTTTATTGTTTTGCTAAACAAATGAAGAAAAGACTGAAAATGTTTAAGAAAAATAGTTTTTTTCTTGGTTTGTTATAAATTTTTGTAAACAAGTAATTTTTTTCCTTCACTGATGAAGCTGCACCAACGGACACTGAAAGACGGCTCTGACAGGTATCTCTGATGGGGCACTGACAGGAAGCACTGGTGGGCACCGCTGATGGGACTGCACCGAAATCAATGTGCAGATCCTCCCCGCCAGGAAAGCCGCTTATTGGCTCTCTGCTACTCACGAGCTGTCAGCGCGAGTAGAAGAATGCCCATAACCGGCACTTCCTAATTACACTGTGATCAGCTGTGATTGGACACAGCTGATCACATAGTAAAGAGCCTACGTCCTATGTTCTTTTCTGTGCTTGGATATGCGGTGTGTTTGAGCGACACCATAGTTACCATGGTTTGTAGACTCTGTAACTAACTAGAACTTTCCTTTCACACAGACTAAATAATATACACTGATTTGCACTATTTTTACCAAAGAAATGTAGCAGAATACATTTGGCCTAAATTTTTGAAGAAAGATCATATATTAGCAAAATTTTATAAGAGAAACAAAGGGAAACCTGTTTGTTGTTTCTTTCTTTTCTTTAACCACTTCACGCCCATAGGACGTCCATGGACATCCTGGGTTTTGAGTGGTGATATCTGAACGGTGCCAGCAGCTACAGGCATACAGGCACCGTTCTGATATCATTCTTTCCGGCCAGCGATTCCCTACACTATAAGAATGATCATGGCGGCAGTTCAGCCGCTTGATCATTCTTATAGGCAGCTGAAGGGGACGTCCCGTCCCCCCCCGTCCCCCCCCTCGCTGCCATTCAGTGCTTCTCCCGGGCCGTCAGTACAATCAGCGGCAGGGAGAAGAGATGCGTCGCCGCCGGATGCTTGTCAGGAAGATGACTGATGACCATCTGGTCATCAGTCATCTTCTTGACCCTCGGAGGCCCGTTATGATGTCACGTCTGGGCCTGCTTTAGTAAACAAAGCCGTGATCACAGCTGGAAAGGCCGGGATCTTATTTTTTATTTTTTTCTGATCTCGGTTTTTCCAGCCTGGAGGAGAGATGTGAGGTCTTATTGACTCCACATCTCTCCATAAAGAGGACCTGTCACGCACCCTTCCTATTACATGGAATGTTTACATTCCTTGTAATAGGAATAAAAGGGATCAAAAAAAAAAAAAAATTAAAGTGCCCCTGTCCCCGCGTGCTCGTGCACAGAAGCGACCGAATATGTAAGGTATCGCCGCGTGCGTTAGAGCGAGAGCAACAATTCTAGCACTAGACCTCCTCTGTAACTCTAAACATGTAAACTGTAAAAAATGTTAAAGTGTCGCCTATGGAGATTTTTAAATACCGAAGTTTGGCGCGATTCCACGAGTGTTCGCAATTTTAAAGCGTGACATGTTGGGCATCAATTTACTCGCGTAACATCCTCTTTTATAATATATAAAAAAATTGGGCTAACTTTAATGTTTTGTATTTTTTTAATTCACTAAACTGTTTTTTTTCCCAAAAAAAAGCGTTTGAAAAATTCCTGCGCAAATATCGTGTGATATAAAAAGTTGCAATTATCGCTATTTTATTCCCTAGAGTGTCTGCTTATAAAATATATAATGTTTGGGAGTTCTGAATAATTTTCTAGCAAAAAAATTATGATTTTTACATGTAGGAGAGGAGTGTCAGAAATGGCCCGGATGGGAACTGGTTAAAACCTTAGATATTTTTTTATTTATATAGCAAAAAAAAAAAAAGTGGTGATTGAATACCACCAAAAGAAAGCTCTGTCTCAAAAAATGATAAAAATGTAATTTGGTTACGTTGTTGCATGAATGAGTACTGAAATCTGAAAATTTTCCTGTGTCAGATATTGAAGTGGTTAACACCGCTTTAATACTTGAATATATATTTTTTTTCTTAAATCAGAATTTGTCACTGCCACTTTTCTCCGCTAGTCTGTGCTACTGTTCTTCAGGTCAGCTTACAAGTCCTTGCTCTGTTTTAGAACGGATACATCGAAACACTAGTTTCTGCTGCTTCAGATGATTCACAGTTGTAATGGTAATCACAGCAAATGGATTGTACAATATCTAAGCAGTGAACTACAATTAGAAGTTTGAATTCAAGCAGTGTGTTTTGTGTGTGCTGCAGCAAAATCCTGTTCTATTTATTATGGTTTAGGTCAGTGATTCTCAAACTGAGATTTGCAGGTGTGCCGTGGGAGTTTTGAAAAATATTTAAAATTGCTAGCCTTTTGAAACCTTGAACATATCAAAAAATTAAATGGTGAATCAATGTCCCAAAAGTTAAAAAAAAGTAACATATATAAAAACGCAATCTCCGTCAGTCTGTCATTCATTGGTTCCTTTTGTAACTTAAGAATTGTGCGAGATCTCGGGAGAACTTGATTGCTCCAATTACATTAAATAATAGAGACCGTTCCATTCCAACTTTGATGCTTAGGGTATTTTCACACAAGTGGACCGTTCAGGTCCGCCAGTCCGTTTTTCAGGTGGACTTGAATGGACGCTCCATGCACCTCTATGGATGTCAGTGGTAACATGTCTGCTGACATCCGATCCGCTCCACTAAATCCAAACTGATGGAAACCCTTTCATCCGATCCCCCATAGAGGACAGTAGGGATTTGATAGGTCCATCTCTGTACAGCGAGCAGAGATGGACCTGTCATCCACCAGCTCAGCGAGGGTCAACGGATTGATCCCTGCTGAGCAAGCAGAGTCCGTGACAACGGGCATGCCTATGTGAAAGGACCCTTTGTAAATTGTTTAGCAATGGAGAAATATTTAAAGCGGAGTTCCACCCAAAAGTGGAACTTCCGCTCGTCGGATTTCCCCCCCCAGGTGTCACATTTTGCACCTTTCGCGGGAGGGTGGGAGAGGATACCGGTCTTTGACAGGTGTCCTTTCCCCCACATCCGGGAGCTTGGGCTGCGGCCGCTGATGTCAGCAGCCCGGCTCCCCCCTCCTTGGCTGCCGAACCAATGAGTGCGGCGGTTAGCGCATGTGCATTAGGGGCCCGGCGTGAAGCCGAAACGCTCCACTGCCGGGTTCCCTTACCCTCATTGGTGGCGGTGCTGACATCGCTGGACTCCAGGACATGTAAGTGTCCTAAAGTTAAGTCAGCAGCTACTGTATGTGTAGCTGCTGACTTTTGTATTTTAAAGGGGCGGCAGACCTCCACATTAATCAAGTCTGCAACTCTTAAAGAGAAACTGTTAAATGAAAAGCAAGGAAGCAAATATAAAGAAGATTACAATCGCTTCAATATGATTTGCTCTCGAAAGCAGGCACATCCTTCACATTAAATATATATGTAAAAATAAGTTCTTCACCACAAAAATTGTTAAATCTTTTCAGGTGTGCCGTGAAAATGTTTTGGTTTTTTTTGGTGCGCCGCAAGACAAACATGTGCGAAACACTGGTTTAGGTGATAGATGCCCACTGCAGAGTTATGTCTGTTTGGCCAATTACTTGTTATGATTAAATTAGATTACTAGGGAAAAAACTGTGTTTTTATGTGTGATATGAACAACAGAAAAAACAGCGCCAACTCTGCTACTATGAGAAAATATCAGTGCATCACTAGTGGATGATCTCAGAAGTCCATATCATAGTCCATAAAGTGCTGGAAGTGTAAACATATACCAAAAACGAATATAATAAACTTATGACTATAATAAAGTGTCCTTAGTGCTTCTGAAAGTGATGTAGTGCTCCAAACAGAACTCGGTGCAAAGTGCCAGAACCCCTCTTGTGACCCCACTCACCAGAAATCGTGGACCCTCTGCTTTTCAGTCAGAGGGTCAGATGAGCTAGATACTGGTGGGGGTAGATCTAACCCGGAGCATAGTGGCAAATGGATGTCCAAACCAATGTCCAGTAAGGCAGGTTGGTTCCAGGCAGCTCAGGAGAACAGAATAGAGCTTGTAGTGTAATCTGTAAAACACTAGCTTTATTGCGCAGATATAAAATATACTCAGACTGGATAAAATCAACAGCAATGATAGCAGTAACACAAGGTGACAGCGTGCGTTCCATAGGCTGTGTTCCACCGCAAGCGGAAATGACGTGGGCGGCTACGACGGACCAGAAAATACGTCAACCCGTTTCGCTCTGACAATAGAGCGTCATCATGGACGTTCGCTACGGCCCATCGTAACTCATTTATCTTGAAGGTTACCACCCATATTAATTGTCAGCCAATCAGAAGATGTCCCAAGTATGTTTATAGTGACCATCCATCGTAACCTATACCACAGTCATCATACTCGCCATCTAGTGGTGGAATTAAGTGACAGAACTCAATGCTTCTAATATAAACATATAATTGACATAATACATATAGAACTCATGCTACCCCAAAAATATGAGTACTAGGCTCACTGAAATAATTAATACACTAAATATATAAATATGTGAGAAGAAAAGCGCATATATATATATATATATATATATATATATATATATGTTGATCAGGAAAGATACTTTGGAACAAAAATAAATCTACCCCCACCAGTATCTAGCTCATCTGACCCCCTGACTGAAAAGCAGAGGGTCCACGATTTCTGGTGAGTGGGGTCACAAGAGGGGTTCTGGCACTTTGCACCGAGTTCTGTTTGGAGCACTAAGGACACTTTTATTATAGTCCTAAGTTTATTATATTCCTTTTTATTATATGTTTACACTTCTAACACTTTATGGACTATGATATGGACTTTTGAGATCATCCACTAGTAATGCACTGATATTTTCTCATAGTAGCAGGGTTGGCGCTGTTTTTTTTGTTGTTCATCTTGTTGGCAGGTTTTTTACCTGAGGACAGCAGCCCCCTACATTCATCCACAATTTTATTTATTTATACCTTTTGTTTCACTCTCCACTTTGCTTAAGTGTTTGTGTTTCTTTATCTTCAGCACGGAATATATGTTATTATATTTATGTGTGAGATATATATATATATATCTATTATATTCAGATGGTCTCTCGCTTTAGGGGTGCAATAAGTTCTAAGACTGGACAGGGTACAAGGGATGAGATTTGATTATGGGGTGATAGGGGTACCAGACATTTGTTCATTATTATGCCTAACAACCCCTGTAAGGGCAGAATGCTTTGACGTTGTGAATTATTAAAGCGAACAAAAGAAGCCCTAAAATATGTCCTCCTTAGATTTCCCCAAAACCCTGAGCAAATGCTTGTAAAACCCCCCCAGTTAATTGGCGATGTAATGGCTATATGGTGTATCTGGTTTCAAGTCACTGGCCACAAGGAACATTTGGTGGTGAGTGCAACAACTGCTTTTGAAGTAGTTCTGTAGCTGTAATTGCAAATCTCAGCATTCTATTCCTCCCATGGACTTTTGAGTATATTGATGTTTCAAAGAGCATGTGTCTGTGGAGAGGTCAGAAAGAGACTTGAGGGTCCCACCAATAGTGCGCGATGTGACTGCATTATTCATTTCCATCCTCCGTGCTGCAAGCTTTGATTTTTGGAGACCTTGACACCTAAAGAACTGCTGCCATTTATTGAAAAAAAAGAAAATTGTGATCTGTCGCACCCACTGGGACATGCCTCCATCCCTAATATGCATACAAAGGAAAATTTGGTCCTGGAACTTTAGATGGGACATGCCACATACGAACAAAAGTACAGGGGTATAAAAATGAATATTCACATACTGTATACAGATCGACATAATTATAGACAACATAATCATTTGCAGAGATCTGGCCATCGAGGACCCTGAAAAGAGCTGACATGACACAATATACTGTAAGTAGAATAAAATAATCATGAATATACAAACGCATGATAAAAATGATGTAAAAAAGTATACATGAGCAGAAACATGATAATTTGTGTAGAAGTCAGATGGTATACACATTGATGTAACTCTATGCATTTCATGGCTTATAGCCACTTGTTAGGAGTGCAATGCTATGAATTATAGTGGCTGTAAATATAAATGAGATGATGGGTTAATCAGACTCATTAAGGAGTACAAAATAAGCACAACCATGGATAGGGGGAGTTTCTCCTACCTGCATATCAGCTCAGAAAATTGGCCTAGCTTGAAAGGAAGAGAGGGGAGAGCCATAACAGGGTCTGACCCGGGGCTGAGGCAAGGATGATCCTGTCCCAGCCAAGGGAAACAGCACAGGGTGGAAACCATGGTGAAATGAGTGATCCATACCAAGGAGGGAGACATGGAAGGACACATCAATCCCAGTCTATTCTAAAAATGTAACAAATATAATGTATGATAAATATTTGGGTCAGACCCTGTTATGGCTCTCTCTTCTCTTCCTCTCAAGCTAGGCCAATTTTCTGAGCTGACATGTAAGTAGGAGAAACTCCCCCTATCCATGGCTGTACTTATTTTGTATTCCTTAATGAGTCTGTTTAGCCCATCATATCATTTTATATTTACAGCCACTATAATTCATAGAATTGCACTCATGAGTGGCTATAAGCCATGAAATGCATAGTTACATCAATGTGTATACCATCTGACTTCTACACTAAATATCATGTATCTGCTCATGTATACTTTTTTTTTTTTTTTTTTTTAACATCATTCTCATCATGTGTTTGTATATTAATGATTATTTTATTCTACTTATATTGTGTCATGTCAGCTCTTTTCAGGGCCAGATCTCTGCAAATGATTATGTTGTCTATCATTATGTCAATCTATATATAGTATGTGACTAAAATATTCATTTTTATACGCTTGTACTTTTGTTCGTATGTGGCATGTCTCATCTAAAGTCCCAGGACCAAATTTTCCTTTGTACGGTGCCATGTATTTTACAGGAATATTTTGTAGTACCATGACCAGGATTCATCCACCGAGCTAAAAATAAAGTGACATTGAGTTATTTATATTTTAGAAGACATTCTGACATAAATAATTTGATTTCAGAATAAAGATTTTACTTTTTCTATGTTAAATTTCCTTTGCAGAAGATATGAAACATGGTAGAAAACCGACTGGTTTTCCAGGTTAGAAACTGCTCTTCTGGCAAATGTTTGCTTATAGTGACCTCAGAAGATGGTGAAATATTGTGGTTTAAATGGTCATTCAGTGCATACTCTAGTCTGATAAACCTACAAATTCTATAATGGAGATAAATGAACAGGTCAGCCAGTGTCTAATCGGAGCACAGATAGTGAATGATCTACTCCTAAACACAATTGATTTTTTTCCCATTCACTCTGTTTTTTTTGCTATTATCTGGTTCAGAAATATTGACAAAATCTGTTCACCAGATATATTTTTAATGTGTTTTGGGGAACAGATGAGAAGGATATAAGTGTATGTTTTACAGTTCCTGGAGATGCTGAGCATCTACTGAATGAAGCAGCCGAAGCACAGTCCTCAGTGAAAAAGAATAACTTCACTGCTATGCAGAAAAGAATTTGGTTACTGAATCTACAGCTCTCTGACTTAAATATGTCAATTATTTACAGCACACAAAGTGTAAGCTATCACTTGAATGTGTTTTATTTGTGGTTTTGTATGTTGTAAAGTTCAGTACAATTCTTGATAGTAAAACTTTGCTGCTTTATGAAATATTTCTTTATATAAATGGGTCCCTGCTTGATAAATAAGTTTGGTTAAATTTTGAGTTATATTTTCTTAAGCTCCTCTACATCTGGGAAAAAAATTGAATGCTGTAGTTCTACAGATGACCAGCAGAGGGTGATGGAAATCCACTTTTCTCTTTTTGAATACCCGCTTTCTGCCTGTTGGTCAAATATAGTGCAGTACTAGATTTTCCAAAGCTGTTTTGGAATTTGCCATGCAAAATTACGCTTTTTTTTTTTTTTTTTTTTTTTTTTATGGTTTTTCTGATTCTTTTTTTCTTCAAAAAAACTGAAACTGGGGTGTGTATAATGTTCTAGAATGAAACAAAGTATAAACAGTTATATTTTTATATTTCTTGAAATAAACACAAGGCATGTGCAAAGTACTGAGCTGACATTGTTATGCCATAAAATATCTAATTTTCTTATGAGCTTTAATTTACATTTATAGCAATGGTCTTGACCATCCATTGTGATCAATAACTCCGAGGTTTTGTATTATTTTATTGATTGTCAATCTGCAATATGTCACATTTAACCACCTTTATTAATCATGCAGATAAATGGCACTCTGCTGAAACTGGCCTGTTGATTTAGGCACCAGCTACAAGCAGCACATTACTCTTGCTGTGATTTGGTGGTCAGGCCTAAGTTCGTTTTGGCAAATTGCTAAATTAATGATTTTCCTGTTTTGTTTTTCTGTTGCAGCCTATCCCATTGTTGAAGAAAAGAATGAATCATTCTATCACCATGTCACAAGAGCAAATCTCGTGTCTCCTGGCCAATGCATTCTTCTGTACCTTCCCTCGCCGAAATGCTAAAATGATGAGGTCTGAGTATTCTACCTATCCAGACATAAACTTTAACAGGTACAGTGTGAATAGGGAGATGCAAATATTTATATGTTGTTCCTTAAAGCAGAACTAGTATAGTTTTATACTTTTCTTTAATGCAAGCACTCTATTTGCAAATACTAACTATTTAATTAGTGCAAGTTAAAAATTGTCTATTTTACCATTTAAATTATCCATGTTTTGTATATCCCATCCTTCCTAATCCTCAGCATTAGTGGAAGGTGATGGAGGGTGCTGCCAACAGAGCAATGATTTAACAATTCTGTCACAGAAAGTTCTCTGTAGGAACATTTTGTTTTTCTTTACCAGGAGCTTGACACGTAATAGGGAAGTTTAATCCTCCACTCAATTCCTCCTGTCCTCTGCTGTTTTAAACAGCTAGTTTTTACTTGTTTTAAATGATGCAGCTGTCAACAAATGAGAAGGGAAAATACAGAACATGACTGGGATCTGCCGCACTGTTCTGTGCAGTGATGGCCACTGCCCATTATGCAAATATAGGAGCATAAGGGCCTATTAAAACTGGCCATGCAGTTATTTTTTTTTTCTTCAGCCAGTGAGCTGAACAGAAATAAAAACTGACTGATTGCTCCATCCACACAAATAAGTAGGGTTGTCCCGATACCACTTTTTTAAGACCGAGTACAAGTACCGATACTTTTTTTCAAGTACTTGCCGATATCAATTACCGATACTTTTTTAATGTCATGTGACAGTGGTACTGATATGCAGCACTGATGGGCAATGATAGGTGGCGCTGATGAAGCGTGGACTGTCAGTAGTTTTTAATTAACATTTTTTTTCACTATTTTATTTTTTACAATTCATTTTTTATTATTTTCTACAATTTATAGTTTTTTTTTTTGGGAGTGGACAATGCCATTGTTTTTTTTATTTTATTTGTAAATTATTTTTACAGTTTTACTTTAAATTTTTTTTTTTTTTTTATCACCCCTGTTGGGGGCAGGGGGGCTTTGGTGAGATGTCAGGGGTCTAAACAGACCCCCAACATCTCCCCTTTGAGACAGGGAGAAAGGGGCTGAGGATAGAGATTCCCCAGTCCCTTTTTCAGCTGCACTGAAGATGAATGAAGGAGACAGCGGCTCCTCTCCATTCATAAACTGAGACATCGTAACACACAGCTTACAATGCTCAGTTATGAATGAACAGAGTCACTGACTCTGTTCATTCAGAAAAGAAAAGAGCCGGTAAATGACAGATAAATGACAAATC
>BLSH010072384.1:888252-914617 GCA_018402905.1 Glandirana rugosa | reverse complement strand
GACTCAAGAGGAGGTCAGGGCGGGGGGGAGGCCGGGGCTAGACATGAGGAGGCGGGGGGGGGGGGGGGGGGGCGGAGGAGTACAGATCGGGGCCGGAGGGGGGGCGGGACTGGAGGAGAACTCAGAGGTGGACACGGGAACCGGAGGAGGAGGGGGGAGCGGAGTAGCACAGAGGAGGATACAGGGACATTCTTCCTGTACAGCTTTCCATGAAGCAGCTGAATGCAGCAGAGGGGAGATCGCTGATTGTAATTTCCCCCACCGCTGCACTGATCATCCCTGAGTGTCCCTGTATCCCCCCCGTTGTGTCCTCCTCTGTGCTAAGCCCCCCTCCTCCTGTCATCCTAGTGTCCAAGTATCGGATGAGGCATCGGGAGCATTTGCACGAGTACAAGTACTCGTGCAAATGCTAGCTATCAGTACCGATACCGATACTAGTATCGGTATCGGGACAACCCTACAAATAAGGATGATAGAATCCACCCTGGTGGAACATTGTATTGTGATGTTAGCTCCAATTTGCCTGATGAGGGATCATGAATGATCCGAACGCGAGCATTTCCTGTTTGGTGACCCGGAAGTGACATGGTGCTGAGCGTGTGGACAGTCTGTTATCAGCTTTGTGTCCCGGTTTGCACTGGAAGCCAACAGCGTGACGGGCATCGGCTCCCTCTCCACGCCTGCCTGCACACCATCTGGTGATCCGCGGATGATCCTTTCTGTGTTTTTATCCGATCGTTTATGTGAGTGTATATTTACCTATACCCTTTATCATTAAAGAAGGTATTGCACTTAGAGGCGCTGCTCTCTTGTTTATATTGTGATGTTAGCACCTGCTGCTGTCAGAATAGCCTGATCTTGGGCTGAAGCTGATTGGCTGCAACTGCTTATCAAGGAAGATTTTTCCAATATGTCCCTCAGTGTGTGTCCATCTTCACTCAACAGAAGTTGATCGTTTGGTTGACTTCTGTCTAGCGGAAACAGCCACACCGATCTAAATTTGGATGATCCCTGCCTAATTAGTCCGCTTTTGATTAGTGTATGACCGACTTAATAGAGAAGTGTGGAAAGCCTATGACCTCTGAGCTGTTCGGGCAGCAGAGCTGAATCCAAAGGTCATAGAGTATCCCAAGTCCTTCACAGCAGCTAGGACAGCTTTTGGAAAAGCCACAAGACAAATCGTTTTGCAGTGCACCATCTTTAAGTAAAGCTTTTTGGTGATCATGAACATAAATCTATGGTCCTGCTAAATTTGAATCCTTTGAAATTCTTGCATTTGTACACGTGGTTGAAAAAATTATGGTCTGAGCTCTACTTGGCCTATTGTTGGCCTAAAACGAGTGCAGCTACAAAGGAGCTACAAATGTGCATATTCATACTTGTGTGATGAAATAAAATTATTAGATTTGTTGATCTTCTAATGTTCTGCTGTCATCTTAATATCTGTGAGCACTTACAACTGCCACTTTTTGTCAGCAGAAGTTTAGACAAGTGTTAGATTTGCAGTAGAGACGAGGAGCTCTTTAGTTTCATTGGTCTATACACTGTACATTAGGTCTATTGTATCAAAGGAGCAGGACAGAGATGGCCGGATGCTGTACTTGGCTTATTTCCTCAACAGACAATTTACTTTATTATAAAAGACGTTTAGAGTCTGTTTGAGGCATAACTAACATTTGAAAGACTATACTTTATGGGACACATAGGTGTGACTTACACCATTATGAAAGGTAGAAGGCATGTGCAAAAACTTGTAGAAAGAAAGATAGGGAGAGCGTTTTATTTTATTTTTTGATCTGCAGCTCAAAATTGTATCCGTGGCCCAGTAAGAGACACATACATTAGTAAAGTGAACCTTTGAGGATTACTGTCATCATTATAAGGGCTTTTACAATGTGCCTAACAGTTAGTGGTATTAAACCCTCAGCATTTTTTACCTTCACATATTGAGCACAATAAAAAAAACATTCTCCGGTAAATGATTTGTTAACATTATTACCCAAGCCCTTGCAGTTTAAAAGTTTCCACGCTGCTGGATACTGCTCTCACAGTGCTGTTTCCCTAAACTTCACAGGAAAGAGTAAAGTGGACATTGCAATCTCCAGCTGGTCAGTTAGATTGGAGAAGGGAGGATGAGAGGAAGAGGAATGTGGGGGAGTGACTTGCCATCCCTGGCTACGGGGCTGTGTGTTTTTATTGATGCGCTCTGCATAGGAGGGCACAGCTCTAGTCCTTGCATTCAAGAGTGGCTCCATCGGATGCTGCAAAAGGAAAGGAGCTACCCTCAAACAGGATACCTGGGGCAGCGGTCATGGCACCAGCCTAAACAGGAACATAGATGAGGAATAAACGTTAAAGAAGCGGCATACTCCATACATGATTAACTCAACCAGAGAAATACTGTGTACAATTCTGGATAGATGTTAAATTGTAAATTATTCTTCATGGCAAAACGCGGTAAAAAAGAAATAGTGCATTGTCTGCTGAGCCACTAACACAAAATTATTGTTCATAATGGGAATTCTGACTTTCCTCTTCATTTGCTGCAAAAATGCTTGTTCTTGTTCAGAAGCTACTCTGACAGCCAAGCAACTAGCATTTGCAGGAGGTCTGCATTGGTAGCCTAAAGGTACAGGTTTCCTTTAACATTTTAGTATAGGTTCTCTCTCTTCCTCAGTCATTGGCCTGAAATAGAAATCCGGCAAGTGAAGTCAGAACTCTGCACTAATCTATAATCTTGTTCTTCAGTGATTCTTCAAGTAATGAAGCCATTGGATCAGTACAATGCCATAGCATCCTACATGTTTCTATTAGCATAGGTTTCCTTTAACAATCAATTCACTCTACTAATAATCTGACAGTAAAAATAGAATATCTGTTAAAAATATTTATTATGACTGTACATGGTTACATTTATGTTGCTGTTTTCTCTAACCTGAACTCAATGCATCCTCTGTAGTTATGCCTTATATTTTTTTTTTTTAGTTTCTGAGACGAACAGTAAAAACTGTATACTGTTTGGTGTGTTTAGGGGTTGTGAATTAGAAAACTAATCAACCTATAGATTTTACTACTCCACACACTTGCAGTTTAGAAGCTGGTTCAATGCATTACTTAGTAATAAAATGTCAAAGTGATTTATAGGAGGCGTGGCTCTGGAAATCAGGTCTAGTTTTTCATAAAACAACATTGTAAATCCTTTAGAACCCAATTAGCAGAAATATCTGAAGGGAGTTTTTGAGATCTGGGCAGGATCTACCTATGTATTTGAACTAAATTCTTTTCCATCTGAAGCACTTTGCAATGCAGATGAGACACTGCCTGATTTACATACATGCTGGAATCCAGTGACCTGTAGAAATACAATGCAATACTCATCCCCCATACTGAAGAGACATTGTATGTGATGTCCCACTGGCTCTAATTTACCACTTCATGTGTTACATATATATATATATATATATATATATATATCTCAGCATTCTGTGCTCACGTATAGCTGACTGGTTTTATAGACCCCACAGTTATGCATAGTAACACATTAAAATAAAAAGATGTCCGATGGCAAAATTCAGTATCAGAGACAAGACCATATTAAAAGTAGCAGTCTCTAGGTTGGTGGTATTTACTGATACACTACAGTCCAGAGCGAAATTTGTATTTAAAGACCTGGGTCCCTGGTGGGAATCAGGCGGGCCTAAAAAATACATTGTTTTTACAGGGGGTTCAGCAGTTTTATTTTTTTAGCCTATGTGACTATACATCAGGCATTTTGATTCAGATTTCAAGAGCATCATTTAGAGCAGTGTTTCTCTACCTTTTTTTCATTCAAGGCATCCTTGAAAAATTATGCACAGTCTCTAGGCACCCTTTAAAAATTATGGATAGTCTCGAAACACCCTATTCTAAAATTGTAAAACTATTCTAATAGTTTTACATATTACAGCAACATCCACACAGGTAGGACACAACATTAGTGGTGATTTATTCTTCCAAAGCAAATACACTTTTGAAAACTGGTACTGACTGGCATGCCAATGTTTCTCTTCTCCCTCAGTTTTTCTCCATCACTCAGCTAATATAACCCCAACGCTGATGGAGAGGGGCAGGGGTGGGTCAAACAAGGATGCTATGCAGGCAACTGACATCCTCCTTATCAAATGATGATGCCATTGGTCATTAGGACGCCAGCAGCGAGAAGGTTGTAATGGTGCACAATGAAAACCCGTGGCTTTGTGTAGCTAAAAGACAGGCTTGATCCACACACCGGCTTGTATACAATTTTTGTGCAATTTTATGCATTTTGCCAAGGCATCCTGGTTGAAAAAGGATGGTTTAGTCTTTAGAGGCATAAAAAAATGCACCAAGGCTGCATTCTGAGAGGAGCTTATGCACATAATTTATACACGTAAATGCGCTTATATGTGTTTATATATTCCAGTGGCCGGAATAAATATTCTAGCCATTAGAATGCATTTATGCCAATGCCATACTTAGAGGCCTTTTTCAGCCAAATTCTGGCAGAAAACATGCCAGCATATTATGAGCATAATTTGTTATGCCCGTGTGTATGGGGCCTTAAATAGCTTATCGGAGTACAAATGTAAGTAACTGACTGCTGCCACTCATATACATTTGCAAATATGTCAACACTGGGAGTCCATTAAGGAATTATTGAGTCTAGTGGAACTGTTTTGAATATGTAACTTTCCTCTGTTCAGAATTTTCTTTTGCATATTTCAAAAGTGCACTGTGTCAACAGCAAACCCATATGTACTGTATTATCGAAAGAATAATTACAGTAGAGAAAAAGTAACTAAAATGTTTACTTGTGTATTACTGTAACCACAGTATGCAAATTCAGGAATCCTTTTGTTCCCCCAAAAAACTGGCTGCTTTGCTTCTTACCCCTATCTTCTCAGTAGGTCTGTGCAGATATCTTTTGCAGAACCTTTTGCATACTGATAAACAATATGCAGTTCATGCATGCAAAGATTTCTTTGTCACCGACGGGAGGAATAAACACTGGCAAATGAAAAACTGTAACCTCTTCCACTACCAGCTTGCCTTAGTTTTGTTTTTTTTGGCTAGTGTCCTAGGAGATTAGTCATCATTTTTTAGCTTTTCTTTAAAAAAAGAAAAGAAAAACAAGCTGATTTTCCCTAATCGTCTTTCAGGACAGGACACTGAGAGATTGTGGCTCCTCCTCCTTCCAAGGATACACTTTCCCCCATAACTTTAAAAGGAGGCTCCCTCCACCACCTGCCAATCTTTGTGTTTCCTCCGGCCAGGAGAGAACACCAGGTGGGAGTCAGGTTCTCTTGGGTGATGTCCTGAGAGACAAGGTGCCACCAATTTCGCCTACATTCACTGACAGACGCAGCTCTTCATGACGTGGGTTTATGCTTGTCCTATTAGGAGTTAACTAGGCAGGGAAAGAAAGCAAGATGGCCCCTCCCACGGGGCTGTCCTCTCTTCCCACATAAAACCACTACTCTGCTTAGCCCATCAGTTTTAACATGCCTAGTCGCAAGGAGTTGACCTGGCTCCCTTATGGGACCTGCGGTCCGAATGATGACGTTCTTTTATTTTGTTTGCTTTTCATTTTATTTGCTTATATCAAGCTATCTGAAGTCTGCTATCAAGAAGCCGGCTGGGGCATAGAGGATCATTACAGGTCCTGTACTTTCCCAAGCGCGGCCGACCGATGCGAGCTAGTCCCGGTGTATGGGGTCCCACCGCATCGTTCCCGTTCCGTGCGGGCGGCCTGTGGGTACCCCACTTGTGCCCAGGTCCCGGACTGTGGTCCAGTTCGGAGGTGATTTTTAGCCAGCAGCATCCCACCCCGGCAGGGGTGGAAGGTCTGCGACCGGGTGGCTACCCGCTACGCCTGACAGGATTGGTGAGTGCCCCCCTCTCCCCTTTTCAGGCACAGAGGGGGGGCCGAAGGGTGTCCTAACATGTTTGGAATGTAGCCCCCCTTCCCCCCGCACCGCACCCGTATCGTTTGCACCCTTTTTGGGGACTTTGATCACCATGCGGCGATCTGCCGCCATTTTGCTGCGGATCGCTGCCATTTTGCGGTAGCCACGGACATATTTCGTTAAGGGAGCCTTCCCTCTAGTGATCAGAGCGGCCATTTTACTGTAGCCACGTTCCCCAGCAGGTTTTTGGCTTCTAGTGCATGACCTCGGCGGCTATATTGGAGTCCCTGCATGCTGTAAAAATGTGCTACAGCCATTTTTACTTTCATTTTGGAACGGTGTGGCTTTGGACGGCACAGCTCTTCTGGCAGTCCTCAGGACAGTTTTTGGCAGAAAACAGCAAGTATAGCTGGGCCCTCCTGTGCAGTCCTCCTGGGTCTCCCTGGCGTTATGTGGGGCGGTGGTGTGCGGCATTGTGGGGGTGCCTCAAATAGGTTTTCTCACTGCATTTAACTCCAATTCAGGGGAAACGATGGCAGACAACCCTGCTGGGCCTGCTGAGGAGGAATCGGGGGCAGCGCAATCTGCGCAGTGGGCATTTCTGGCACAGCTGAGGGCGGTTTTTGGCGAATTTCTCCCCCGGTTGGAGCCGAGCATCGCTCCAGGGGGCCCTAAGAAGCGCCCTCCTCCCCCCTTGTTCTTCAGGGGAGGACTCTGAACCAGAGAGAGCCTCGGGGGTTACAGGGACCTTTCCGAAGGTGAACTGGCCCCCTCGGACGGAGAGGAGGACCAGGGGGCATCGGCAGCGCGCGAAAAAGCACTGGTATCTGCCATTATCTAATGGGATTCGCACTACTCTGCGACTGGACCAAGAGGGTGAGTCGCAGACGTTTGCGGGTCTGCAGGGCCTACCCTTATGATCAGTTCTTTGACCATCTGATCTGTCATGAATGGCAGCGTCCGCAGCATTCCTTCTCATTGTCAAAATGCTTTGCCATCCGTTATCCGTTTGAGGATAGCTTTTTGAAGAAGTGGGTGTCCCCTGCGGTGGACTCCCCGATAGCTCGTCTGAATAAGGCGACGACCATTCCCCTGGATGGGTCCCCTTCTTTTAAGGACCCGGCTGATAGGCGGACAGAGGCAGTGTCAAAAGCACTTTTTTTGTTAGCAGGGTTGGCTCTGAGACCGGCCCTGGCATCTGCCATGGGGTCGCAATACTTATCTGAGCGTATGGCGGAGCTCCAGAATGATCTGGACTGCAGCCGCCTGCTTGATGCGCCGCAGAGGGCTGAGTTTTTGTTTCAGGGTATCAAGTACCTGTGTGATGCAGCCCTGGATCTGCTCTCTGTTATCCAAAATGGCTGTGTTTGCCGTCATTCTCAGATGAGTCCTTTGGTTGCGCTCATGGTCGGGTGACCACGCGTCCAAGAAAGGTCTTGCGGATCTCCCCTTTCCGGAAGTCTGATTCTTTGTACTGACGGATGGTCCGCGCAAGGGTTTGGCGGCCTCGTCTGCTACTGTTTCACGTTGGATCAGATAGACCGTGACTCATGCTTATTCTGTTCAGGGCAAGGTACCCCCTTTTCCAGTCACGGCTCATTCTACCAGGGCTGTTGGCACTTCTTGTGCGTTCAGACACCAGGCTTCAGTGTCACAGGTGTGCAAGGCGGCTACTTGGGCCTCGGTGCACACCTTCACTAAGTTTTATAAGATTGATGTGTCAGCATCCTCGGATGCTGCTTTTGGCCGTAAAGTTTTACAGGCTGCAGTGTAGGCGTGTCTGGCGCCTCCTTAGAGGTTCTGTTGGGTACAGTTGTTATCGTTTACCCAGTTCACTGACAGACGCAGCACCCACCCCTCTGCGCTCTGTTTCGGTACGGCTTGTTACGAACTGATGGGCTAAGCAGAGTAGGGGGTTTATGTGGGAAGAGAGGACAGCCCCGTGGGAGGGGCCAGCTTGCTTTCTTTCCCTGCCTAGTTAACTCCTAATAGGACAAGCATAAACCCACATGTCATGAAGAGCTGCGTCTGTCAGTGAACTCGGAGAAAAGGATTTTACGGTAAGTTTTAATCCCTTTTTTTTACCTCATGGAGATACGGTCCTCCAGACCACCTAAGGCGCATGGCGTGCGGGCTCCTCCTTTCCTTTCAGTGCTTAGATGAGCTAGTACTGTGAGCTGGAACCGCTCCAAAAGGCAGTGGACAGGTGGGAGTCCCGGCCGAGGTCGATTGCCTGTGCGCCAGGGTCCTGCTGATAGATGCTGCCGCCATCTTGGGGGTGGCTCAGGTGAGCTCAGGTTGCAAGTGAGGCACCCAGAAGGGGGCGGTCCCTGCGATTCAGGCGTGCGCCATCACTTCCAGCTGCAGGTGCAGGAGGAGAAAGCAGTACCAGGGCTGGTGCCGATTTCCAGTTCCGGTCGGGCGCAAATGCGCTGTGCGATTCCGGAACTGGAGGGAGAAGCCACACGTGTATGCAGCCGGCCACGATGGAAGCAGGCACAGCTGCACAGGAGACAGGCGGAGGCACCAGCAAAGCTCAGGTAAGAAGCATGAAGCTCGGTTTACAATAGGGCTATATCTCCCTTCTCTTTCCCCCCTGGTGGCGGAGGCCTGTCTGGGCATTGGGCCAAAGAAAAGATGCCCTTCTTGTAGAGCAAAATTAGCTGAAGGCTGGAAAAAGACTCTATGCCAGGAATGCATTGATGCACTGGTTAAAGAGGAAGCTGTAGCTCATTTAAAAAGGAACTAGATGCAACAATTCAGTCTTTTCGTTCATCTTTACAAAACCCCCAGCCAAGTCAGACATTTGCCTCAGAGTCCTTGCAAGATCCACTCTTGGCTCCTCTGGGTACTACAGGATTGATTCCTGCTACTCAAGAGGATCATTCCCCTCTTCAGTCTAGTGAGGACTCAGAAGAAGGGGAGGAAGGGGGGGGGGGCAACCCCATCCATATATAAATTGTCTTTGAATCAGGTGGATGGGTTGCTAAAGACAATTTATGCTACGCTTAAATTAGGTGAAGAAAAGCAAGAACTGTCCTTGCATGATTGTATGTACGCGGGGCTCAGCGTGCCTAAGGGGCTAACCTTTCCGGTACACCCAGTAATATCTAAGACAGTCAGATATGATTGGTTGGAGCCTGAAAGAAAACCTTTTCTTCCCAAAGCACAAAAAAGGCATATTCCGTTTTAAAATGATCCGGCTGAAGTGTGGAATAAAGTGCCGAAATTAGATGCGGCTTTTTCACAGGTGTCAAGATCAAAGGATTTAGCTTTTGAAGACATGGGGATCCTAAAGGATCCCATGGATAAAAGAATGGATCTCTTACTCAAAAAGGCTTGGCAGGCCATTATGGGGTATCTTAAGCCAGCTATGGCAACAACCTGTGTGGCAAGAAACATGGAATACTGGCTTAGCCAGCTTAAAGCACACATTTTGGTGGATTCATTGAAACAGGAGATCCTTGAATCTTTTGGCACCCTCTTGAACGCAATTGCTTATATCGCAGATGCCTCTGCGGAGTCTATTAGATTAACAAGGTCAGCTGCATTATCTAATTCAGCCAGAGGGGCCCTCTGGTTAAAGACTTGGCCAGGTGATGCTGCTTCCAAAAGCAGGCTCTGTGGAGTTCCCTTTACAGGAGACCTGTTATTTGGTCCAGAATTGGACTCTATTTTAGATAGGACAGCGGACAAAAAGACTTCCCGGTAAAAAAGAAGCAGCCTCCTAAGCCCTTTTTTTTACCTCAAAAGCCTCAGGAGCGGCAGGTCAGACCCCAAACAAGAAAAAGGAATTGAGGTTCACAAAAATGAAAGCGAAAGGAGGACTCCTTTTCAATCCTCCTACGCAAGCTAGAAAGTCTCAATGACTCGCCAATCTCTGTGGGAGGAAGACTGCGGAAAGATAACATCCAGTCAGTTTATCTTAAAAATAGTATCCCAAAAAAACCCAAGTTTAGAGTTATCTTCCTTAGTATGTCTCATATATTGTAAAATGTATTTACAAATGTACACGCCATGAGTATCTTGCCACCAGTTTTTGTTTTGTAATAAGATGCCTCATGGCTGCTTGATCGTCAATATGAACAATGAAATCCTGTATACCTGCTGTACTTTCTTCAATAAAAATCTTTGTGGAAAAAAAAAATAGTATCCCAGGGTACGGGTTAGAATTCTCATAGCCTCCCCCAGGAAGATTTCTTATCACAAATCTTGGAAAAGATCATACCAAAGCCCTAGCTATGAAGACCCTTCTAAAGGATGTGATGAGACAAAGGGTGGTAGTTCAAGTAGCACCAGAAGAATGACAGCAGGTTTACTACTCGCATGTCTTTCTAGTAAAGAAGCCGTCAGGGAGTTTTCGGCTAATCCTCAGTTTAAAACTCTTGAACAAGGCGGTTCTATACAAACGTTTTAGTATGGACTCGATTTTTACAGTAAGGAATCTACTGATGCGAAATTGTTTCATGGCATCAATAGATCTGAGAGACGCTTATCTGCATATACCCATCAACAGTCAGTCGCAGAGATTTCTCAGACTGGCAGTGAATTTTGAGGGGCAGGTCCTCCATTTGCAATTCCAGCCCCGAGGATATTCAAAGGTGATGGCGGAGGCACTCGCTCCATTAAGGCTATATGGAATGAAATGATACCTTACTTAGAGGACCTAATTCTGTTTGCAGCCTCGGGGGAAAGGCTGCAGGAGAATCTGGTCAGCACTCGCAATCACCTGGAATCATTGGGTTGGATTTTGAATCTACAAAAGTCAAGCCTAACGCCAGCACAGGAAGTGCAATTTCTGGGATACAGAACTTGTTCGGTACAGCAATGAATTTTCTTGCCAGAAGACAAGATGGACAAGGTCCGGGCTGTAGTCACTATGTTACAAACAAGTCAGAGGATGTCTATTAGAGCTATCATATATATGCAATATATGCAGCGCCAGAAATGAGGTGGGTAAATATCAGTTCATCACTTGAAGCATGGATTTCACATATTCTAATTGATATTCTTTGTAACGATCATGTTGCAAAAAAAGGAGAAATGGGTGGAGGCTTACCAGATGATGGTAGAATATGCGCGGTGTTTTAATATTGGTCAGCCAGGGTTGTGGGTCTGCACATCTGTGGGTGACAGCGCAAGGGTGGGATCCATCCAAGAGCGACCTCGGATGCTGTGGGGAGGATGATCCTGGGTCCTGATGGTCCGTTACTCCTGATCCATAGAAGGGGGGATGGAGGGCTCCAGGAAAAACCTCAGGTCACACTTCCAATAATCCCGTATCTCAGTATCTTGCTCCAATACACTCAAGGTTGATGACAAACTGAGTCAAATAAGGCTTAATCTTGTCTTTTTAAAGTCCAAGCAGACACAGAGCTCCCTCAGTTTCCTCTCTGAGTTCCAGGACAGAGCCCAGTCAAATAAGGCTTAATCTTGTCTTTTTAAAGTCCAAGCAGACACAGAGCTCCCTCAGTTTCCTCTCTGAGTTCCAGGACAGAGCAATCTACACAGCATCCGAGGTCGCTCTTGGACGGATCCCACCCTTGCGCTGTCACCCACAGATGTGCAGACCCACAACCCTGGCTGACCAATATTAAAACACCGCGCATATTCTACCATCATCTGGTAAGCCTCCACCCATTTCTCCTTTTTTTGCAACATGATCGTTACAAAGAATATCAATTAGAATATGTGAAATCCATGCTTCAAGTGATGAACTGATATTTACCCACCTCATTTCTGGCGCTGCATATATTGCATATATATTTTGTTGGACAATTTTAGATCTATTGTTTTATGCGTGCTGCCCTTTTAAAATCTGTTTATCTTGTTTATTACCATTTTTATTCTTTTACGGAACAGCACCATTCCCACACAAGTGAGCGCGGGTTACCCCCTGTTTTTACTGCTTTTATATTAGAGCTATCATGTCCGCTCTAGGGGTCCTGACTTCAGGAATACCCACCATACAGTTGGCAAAGCTGCATTTCAGACCTCTCAAGACCTTTCTGTTGCAAGTTTGGGATCACAGGCCAGATTCTGGAGAGGGAGGTGAAAATCCCCACCAGGGTGAAGAGAACACTATGGTGGTGGAAAAATCAGTCGGTACTATCAAAAGGCCGTCTGTGGTCGTTTCCAATAGAAAGGAGAATTACAACAGATGCCAGTGCCTGGGGCTTGGGTGCCCATTGGGAAAAGAATCTAGCCCAAGGGCAGTGAACTCAGGAGGAGGCCTTAAACTCCTCCGACTGTAGGGAACTGAGAGCTGCCTTTATGGCTCTGAGCTCCTTTTCACAAGATATCCAAGGTTGCCATGTTCAGGTCCTATCGGACAATGCCACAGCCGTGGCATACATAAACAGGCAAAGGGGACTAGAAGCAAAGCCTAGCCAGGGAGATGCTGGAATGGGCAGAGAACCATTTAATGTCCTTATCAGCAGTCCACCAAAAAGGGACATTGAACGAGGTAGCATACTTTCTATCCAGACAGACAGTTTGCGAAGCAGACTGGGTCTTAAATCAAGAGGTGTTTGCCTTAATAGAGAAATGGGGGAATCCCCAGGTAGATCTGTTCACATCCAGAGAGAACACGAAGCTGCCTCGGTTCTACTCTCTTCGTCAGCAAGACGGAGCCATAGCAGTGGATGCTCTGGCACACCCATGGAAGTTTCAGTTGGGCTATGCCTTCCCTCCCTTTCAGATGATTCCAAGAGTATTAAGAAAGATACAGGAGGAGAAGGCCATGGTGATTTTAATCACGCCCTTCTGGCCAAAGAGGGCTTGGTTTTCCACGATACTTCGCTTAGCAGTAAAACCAGGATGGCATCTTCTGCTCAGGAAGGATCCGCTGCGGCAGGGCCCGGTAAACTTTCCAGATGTGGCGAAGTTGGCACTAACCACGTAGTATCTGAAGAGCAGTTGTTGAGAAGGAAAGGTTTCTCAAAGGCATTAGTAACCACTTTGCTCTCCAGCAGGAAAGAAGTTACGAGAGCTATTTATGCAAAGGCCTGGAAGGTGTCACTCAGAAGGAAGACCATTTTGGAATTTTTGCAGGCTGGCGCAGACAAGGGGTTGGAATTTAGTACCCTAAAGGTGCAGGTCGCAGCTTTGGGGGTCTTTTTGGAAAAATCTGTTGCGTCACAACCGCTAGTGGGGGAAGTTCAAAACTAATCTTAGAAAGTATTATTTTACTGAAAGGGTGGTTGATGATTGGAATAAACTACCAACAGAGGTTGTGAGACAGTCAACAGTAAATGGCTTCACACATGCTTGGGATAAACATAAATCTATAGTCAGACAACAAGGTTAATGTAAATAAATAAATAAATAAAAAGGGGCAGACTCTATGGACTACTCAGTCTTTTTCTGCTGTCACTTTTCTATATTTCTATGTATGTTCTATGTTAGTGATCAGATTTTTGAAAGCTCTGACACGAGCCAGCTCAGTAAAAATAACAAATTTTCCAAAATGGGATCTTTCGGTAGTTCAAGCATTAGCAAAAGTACCATTGGAGGCTACAGTTAGGTCCATAAATATTGGGACATCTACACAATTCTAATGTTTTTGGCTCTATATGCCACCACAATGGATTTGAAATGAAACAAACAAGATGTGCTTTAACTGCAGACTTTCAGCTTTAATTTGAGGGTATATACATCCAAATCAGGTGAACGATGTAGGAATTACAACAGTTTGTATGCATGCAGGGACCAAAACTAATGGGGCAATTGGCTGCTCAGCTGTTCCATGGCCAGGTGTGTGTTATTCCCTCATTATCCCATTTATAAGGAGCAGATAAATGGTCCAGAGTTAATTTCAAGTGTGCTATTTGCATTTGGAATCTGTTGCTGTCAACTCTCAATATGAGATCCAAAGAGCTGTCACTATCAGTGAAGCAAGCCATCATTAGGCTGAAAAATCAAAACAAACCCTTCAGAGATATAGCAAAAACATTAGGTGTGGCCAAATCAACTGTTTGGAACATCCTTAAAAAGAAAGAACACATCGGTGAGCTCAGCAACACCAAAAGACCCAGAAAACTGTGGTGGATGACCGAATAATTTTTTCCCTGGTTTAGAAAACACCCTTCACAACAGTTGGCCAGATCAAGAACACTCTCCAGGAGGTAGGTGTATGTGTGCCAAAGTCAACAATGAAGAGAAGACTTCACCAGAGTGAATACAGAGGGTTCACCACAAGATGTAAACCATTGGTGAGCCTCAAAAACAGGAAGGCCAGATTAGAGTTTGCCAAACAACATCTAAAAAAGCCTTCACAGTTCTGGAACAACATCCTATGGACAGATGAGACCAAGATCAACTTGTACCAGAGTGATGGGAAGAGAAAAGTATGGAGAAGGAAAGGAATGGCTCATGATCCAAAGCGTACCACCTCATCAGTGAAGCGTGGTGGTAGTGTCATGGCGTGGGCATGTATTGCTGCCAATAGAACTGGTTCTCTTGTATTTATTGATGATGTGACTGCTGACAAGCAGCAGGATGAATTCTGAAGTGTTTCGGGCAATATTATCTGCTCATATTCAGCCAAATGCTTCAGAACTCATTGGACGGTGCTTCACAGTGCAGATGGACAATGACCCAAAGCATACTGCGAAAGCAACCAAAGAGTTTTATTAAGGGAAAGAAGTGGAATGTTATGCAATGGCCAAGTCAATCACCTGACCTGAATATGATTGAGCATGCATTTCACTTGTTGAAGACAAAACTGAAGGGAAAATGCCCCAAGAACAAGCAGGAACTAAAGACAGTTGCAGTAGAGGCCTGGCAGAGCATCACCAGGGATGAAACCCAGCGTCTGGTGATGTCTATGTGTTCCAGACTTCAGGCTGTAATTGGCTGCAAAGGATTTGCAACCAAGTATTAAAAAGTGAAAGTTTGATTTATGATTGTTAATCTGTCCCATTACTTTTGGTCCCTTAAAAAGTGTGAGGTACTTATACAAACTGTTGTAATTCCTACACCGTTCACCTGATTTGGATGTAAATGCCCTCAAATTAAGGCTGAATGTCTGCAGTTAAAGCACATCTTGTTTGTTTGTTTCATTTCAAATCCATTGTGGTGGTGTATAGAACATTAGAATTGTGTTGATGTCCCAATATTTATGGACCAGACTGTATATCTCTAAAGAATTTGACGTTGAAAACAATATTTCTGGTAGCCATTACTTTGGCTCGAACAGTGAGTGAGCTTCATGCTCTCAGTAAGAGAGCCTTTCTTGTCCATATTTCCAGATAAGGTAGTTCTCAATACAGACCCAAAGTTTCTACCAAAGGTGGCATCAATTAAAAATCCTTCCCAAAACATTTTGCCAACCACCTGCTAAAATCCCGTAGGAGGAAAAGAAGAAAGGTTTCATAATCTAGACGTGAGAAGGACTCTTCTAAGTTACCTAGAGAGAACCAGGAGTTTTAGAAGTTCTTCACTTTTTATCCTCTTGGCTGGTGCTCGAAAGGGCCACCAGGCTTCTAAAGGATCATTAGCCAGATGACTCAGATTAACAATTCTGGAAGCCTATTCCCAGGTGAAATTATGCCCCACAGAGGGAATCAGAGCACATTCTACTAAAGCTCTAGGGACCACATGGGCAGAAAAGGCTGGTGCTTCTCTGGAGCAAATTTGTTTTTTGACATTTGCCCGTCATCATAGGCTGGACCTTCTGACGGTAAGCGATCAGGCCCTTGGCAGAAAGGTCCTGGAAGCTGTGGCCCCGCCTTAAAGGGGTAAGTCTTGTTTATCCTCTCAGGGTGTTGTCCTGAAAGACGATTAAGGAAAATTCAAGTTAGACTTACCGGTAACTTGTTTTCCAGGAGTCTTTCAGGACAGCAGCAACCCGCCCTTTTTTATGTTATGCATATGTATTACTGTGTCTAACGCTGTTGTGTTATATGTTCCAGTATGGCCGGAGGTACTCTACTACAACTGACAGGTGGTGGAGGGAGCCTCCTTTTAAAGTTATGGTGGAAGGTGTTTCCTTGGAAGGAGGAGCAGCCATGGTCTCTCAGGGTGCTGTCCTGAAAGACTCCTGGTAAACAATTACTGGTAAGTCTAGCTTGAATTTTTTTGCTAGCACTTATTTTTAGTATTCTTCTGTTAAGTCTTTCCTCTACATCTCTGTTAGTACTGGTCTCTTCGACTTGCAGTAATCTGGCATGACCATCCTCAGCCTGGTTTTTGGACTGCTGCATCCAGACCCCACTGAACTCAGCATTCAGGTCCAGAGCAGCTGGCAGTGCCTCAACACTTGTCCTGTCTCTGAAGACTAATTTTATGAGTAGACTGGCCAGGCTGAGCGCAGGTAGCTGCTTTCTTTGTACAGGTCACCGTGTGCCTTTTAAACTCCTTGCCTCCCTCTTCCCTTTTCACCGTGAGAGGGGTTTACACTTAGGGACTGAGGCTGACAACTTGTGTTCTCTGCTCTCTTTCTCCCACCATACATCATCGAGGAAGCCTCTTCTCACTGGCTTCTGCTTGCAGAAGAACTACATGAAATGCCAATCCTTGGATCTTTCCCACTGCTCGTCTTTAGTGACCTGGGTCACCTCTAGACATCCAACCTCACTGGCTAACAACTGTTTAGGTTTTGTGAGTACTTAAAGCCTAGCCTAGTACCCTGAGCTTTAGTTGCCTTATGGCTATGAAGTCACACCGTGTCTGTCCTAGAGAAGGCAGTCTTGCTGTAATGCGTGACCCCAGCCCAGAACTGTTGCTCTGTGATTTATGAAGGTGCTAACACATGCAACCTATTATCATGTTTAACTTTGCTTCCAGAGTCCAGTTAATCTTCAGAGTTCTCCTTAGCTTTGCTAGGTATGGCTGAGCCACCTGCCTTGTCAGCAGGTATTCCTACTACATTCACACAAGACTAACTGCTGAGCCATCAGTCACAGTAACCTTATTGGTTTCTGAATCACTCCAGCCTTTACTCGATGGAAGCATCTTGACTTGTCTCCTGAACCTCCCCTCTGTCAATATACATGCCTAGAGCACTCTGGTTTAAGTGCTGGTCTGTAAATCCAACATCCAAGGAGCGCCTGACCTGCATGGTTAACAAAAGGCATCATTTTGGACAGGCCCATTATATAAATATCAAGGATGACACTGGAGGCAAGAGCACCCACCCATTTCCTAAGATTTTTGCACTTTCCCATTCTTTATTTTTACCCTTGTAGTATACCCATTTAGGCCACCAAACTTGGTTCACTTGCTGCCTGCGAAGGTTGATTAAAAAAATCTGCTAAAACTCAGGAAAAAAAATGTTGTTAATCTTTGCAGACACCTGGATAACTTTGCCTTTCAGGCGATTAGGTGCAGGGAGTGGTTTTCCAGACATACAAACTGAACCTTTGCTTTCTGCTCCACCTTCATCTCTTCACCTACCTCCCACACACCGAATAAGCAGATCTTTGTCTAGCCTCGAAGGGTCTTCTGGACCAAATTGTCATTGCCCCAGTGACAGAATGGTTTCAGGAGTTGTTCTCAAACTTGATCACTGCTTCATTTGAAACTTGAAAATCCAAACAATTCTGTATGATATCTAGTCGGTCTAGTCAGTCTTTCTGGCTTCTTTGTTCAATAAGCATGCATACCTACAGGTCCCCATCTTTCCAGTGTTATGTCTTTTCAATTTTGCCCCTGCGCCCCGACAGTTCAAGGTGCTAACCCCAGTGTATTCACATGGCATCCCCATTGTGGGATACTTGGGCAACCGCCTCTTTCTCCGTCCAGGTTCACAACTATTCTGTTGCATTTTTAATCTTTAGAAATCCTGTCTGGAATGTTCACATTGTCTGCCAGAAATTCAGCTCAGAAAGTTTTGATCATAGGAAGATCTTTTGATCCATCAGATATCATAATTTTGTCCAGTATAAAATTGGCTTGCCTTTCAGCTGTTGCGTTGAGTCATGCGTAAGCCTATTCAAGGCAATCCCTTTTGTCTGGTCATACCCCAGACTGTCTCAGAACTACACCCTGTAGTTGTGGGACAAGTTGGCCATGTCTCTAGTAGACTGATTTGAGGCTTTTCCTCATCTAACACTTCTTTCTCTTTGCTTAGCTGACTTGAGATGGAGGGCTTCCTTGCTGTGTATTGTAGCCAAATTTAACCAATCTGGTGAGGCTCCAAAGCCAAAGGTGTTGATTTGATGAGTCAGGAGCATCTTTAAATGTATGAAGCTTTAGGATAGGTAGGATATTCCAGCCAGGCCAATAACTGGGCTTCATCCCAGAGGTATTTATCATTTCTTAGTTATGAATAGCAAAGAAAAAGTCCAGCACTTAGCAGTAAAACGGATATAACAGCAGCTGGCGCCAAAAACCCTTCCTATTATAAAGTAAACAACAGTACAGCACTTAGAAAATATGTAAAACAAAGCATTTGTACGCAAGCATAACTATTGTGTAAATTATTGACTAAATGAGCACTATCCCTTTTAAATGACATAAAAATTGTAAATATATTGATGGGTGAGATTCTGTTAATAAATTGTAATGCAAGTCTGTGCAAAAGTTTGTAAATAAAAGTGATTCTAAAAATTTAAATTTGTAGAGTCTCGTAGAGTATCCAGACAACTCGGATCCACTTGTTCCCCACTTCCACAGTGATAACCACTACCAGTGCACCACACTCGCCAGAATATATTATAGGTAGCTCAAGAGCATGTTGATATCTCCCAAAAAAGGAAAAGGCCACAACTCCTGAATGTCAGGAGTGGTCCCTTTTTAAGGACAGTAACCCTCTGGTAATAGTATATGTTAGATGGTAACCTTCCAGTGCCAGTGAGTATAGTGTGCAGCTGTGTATTAGAAGTGCTCAACTTGTATCAGAAAGACGATCAGCCTCCAACGCCTCTTATCTATCAGGCAATCAATCATCAGTCTGGAGTCCAGGACAGGTTCATTGCCAGTAGATCCAGATCTCCGTACAATGATTTCACTCTTGCAATCAGTGGAGCTCTTTTCATGTACGTCCAGTCCAGATCTTTACCATTCTGTAGCAAATTGTATCCCTTTAGTCTGGCTCAAACAAAGACCAGGGCAGACAGAGGCTCAGCGGATCGGGATCTTAGCCCCTGCTAACACAGGTAACACATGGTAAAAATCTCGACTGGCTATACATGATATGAGCTCCACTGATTGTAAGCGTGAAATCACGTTGTGCGGAGATTCAGATCTACTGCCACTGAACCTGTCCCAGGACTCCAGACTGATGATTGCTTGATAGATAAGGGCTGATCTCCTTTTTTTCTGATACCAGTTGAGCACTTCTTCCACACAGCTGCACACTATACTTGTTGGTCCTGGAAAGTCACCATCTAACGAATGCCATTACCAGAGTTATTCTCCTTAAAGGGGCCGCTCCTAACATTCAGAAGTTGTGGCCTTTTTCTTTTTTTTTTTAGAGATACCAACATGCCCATGAGCTGCCTATGATCTAAACAGCCACATCTTCTGGTGAGTGTGGTATGCTGGTGGTGGTTATCACTGTGGAAAGGGGCACAAGTTCATCCGAGTGATCTAGATACTGTTTACATTTTTTAGAATCACTTTTATTTTTATTTGACAACATTTGCACAGACTTGCATTACTGTTTATTTATTTAATATAATCTCACACATCAGTATATACATTTGCTAGTCATTTGAAGGTACAGTACTGATTTATTCAATAATTCACTGTAATTTACTCAATTTTTATGCTTGCATACAAGTTCTTAGTTTTACATGTTTTTCTAAGCATTGCATTGTTTACTTTCTTGCCAATAAGTTGGGCTACAGCTCCGCTCTCAGCACTGTGAAGTCTGGATTATTTCTTGCTGTCTTTGGGATAAGATTGTTGTTCTTCCATCCCTTGCTTAAGGCGTTGTATAGGGAGTTTCCCATGTATCTCTCCCTATTTGTCCCTTGTGATTCAGTTCTCTCTGCATTTGCAGGAACCACCATTGAACTCTTTGGATATATTTTTAGTTCACCCTGAAGGGGGTTCTTTCCTGGTAGTAGTTGCCTGAGGTGATTGCGTGACCTGACAACTGTGTACATGCAAGATATACTAGGACTTGAGGCCTAGGACTTCTTCTGACCTAGGGCAGTTCTGATCATCTTGTCAACCAGGACATCGCTCTTTGATCCCACTGTCCAGTCCTAGTTTTCCAATTGGAGCTTCTCTTCCCTGTTTAGGCTGTGGTTCAGTCTGTGATTCTATCTTTCAGCCACTGACTCTTTGGTAACCTCAGATGGGCCATGTAGCGTGGTTTGATTTCTCATTCCGCCATTCTGGGTGGTTCAGGTAATCCAGTTTTTAAGCTAGGTTTTAAAACAAAGCTAAACCCACTGATCTAACGGTTTTCCCAAAAATGTTAGTCAAGGCATGAATGTAGGCAGGTGAGTAGTTTACATTCCTAGCAACCCCAGTGACATGATGGCTAGTGTGACATTGGCCTTGGTGTTTTAATGACAAAAACTGTAGTTCCTATATCATTTTGGGTGAGAGTGAGCATTTTTGGGCACCTTCTGTACATCCCCAGTCAATAGAACATTCTAATTATTGGGGTTTAGACACACCATAACGCTTCTTTAACAGTGTCACATTCTTGCAACACAGCTTGGTGTACATGTAAAAGTATAAAAAATATAAGTAAAAGCATGTGGAATAAAGATAGAAAGAAACCCATCCAGTTATAAGAATTCAACATGTTGCAATATTCATCCTTTACCCTATGTGTTATGTTTAGCTATACTGTTGTGTGTTGTAATTTTTACAGCTTATGATAAAGGCACTAAAACATAAAGCAATCGTTTTACCAACTAGAAAATGAATGCTTAATTGCCCCTCTTTATCATGTTTATTTATAAGGTGGATTCTTCTCAGGCAATACAAGTTCAGAATGATTGATACATGTCAGGGCTTGTGTAGGCTGGCTTTGTTTATGAATGCTGCGCTTTGTATTTAAGTGCAGAGCTACTAAAGACCATATTTTTTTTTAAAATGAGACGGGCTGCCTTTGAACTGCTTTGCCTGTAACGTAAACAGATTTTAGTAGTATCTGCTGTATCCAGAGAAACACAAAGCAGGTCAAGCGGAGTCTTAGAAAGGTCATCCACATTAAGCAATTCAAGTAAAAGGCAATCTGCTGACTTGCAGTTAAAGGCTACTTCAAATGCAGAAAATTGCAAATGTAGTCCCATCTACACAGGGACTACTTACCTTCATCCCCTGACACCATAGCATCTCGGATGATTGTTTGTTCTGCTTGGTTACCGTTGTCATTCCAATAAAACCACCTCCTTCATTTATAGCAGGAGCTTGAGGAGGGTAAAGTAGGAAAGGCAGACAGTAAGTTAATTTAAAAAATATTCATGACCCTTATCTTAAAGTTGGAATTAGTTTAGTTTTCCATATAGTGGAATTAACCAGTTCCCGACCACTTGCTGTGTTTTCACGGCGGCAGTCGAGATGCTGAGCGCGAATCGCCATAAAAAACGGCGATCTACGAACAGCCGCTAAGGGGGGCGCGCCCGCCGCACTCCTGAAGGAATGTGCCTGTGGCTCGGGCAGACCCGATGTCCGCCGGCGAGCCGCGATGAGCGGCCACAAGGAAATAACGGGGAACTGCCGATGTAAACACGGCGGTTCCCCATTCTGTTAGTGCAGGCATGGGAGATCTACTGATCCCTGTCACTGGGATCAGTTAGATCTCTCATGCCCATGTTAGCCCAACCCCCCCCCCACAGTAAGAACACACCCAGGGAACACAGTTAACCCCTAGCTCTCTCCCCCCCACCCCCCCCCCCGGTTAACCCCTTCACTGCCAATGACATTTATACAGTAATCATTGGACATTTAAATTTCTGATCGCTGAATAAATGTCATTGGTCCCAAAAAAGTGTCAAAAATGTCCGACATGTCCGCTGCAATATCGCAGTACCGCTAAAAATCGCAGCTTACTAGCCATTACTAGTAAAAAATAAAAAAAAATAAAAACTCCAGAAATTAATTCTCATCATCCGTAAACGTGGCCACTTTTGCGCAAACCAATCAATAAACGCCAATTGTGATTTTTTTTTTTTATCAAAAATATGAGGAAGAATATAAATCAGCCAAAACCGGTGAAAAAAAATGTTTTTTTATATATTTTTTTTGGATTTGAATTTTAGCAAAAAGTAAGAAATTAGTTTTTTTTGCAAAATGGTCACTCTTCTTTTGTTTATAGCGGTGATCAGAAATGACGCAGAGGCGATCAAATACAACCAAAAGAAAGCTCTATTTGTGGGGAAAAAAGGGCGCAAATTTTGTTTGAGTGTAACGTCACACGACCGCGCAATTGTCAGTTAAAGCGACGCAGTGACGAATCGCAAAAAGTGCTCTGGTCCTAAAGCTGGAAAACCTTCCGGTTGGTAAGTGGTTAAAGCAGAATACTAGTGTACAATAGATTAGAACAAATCGCTCATTTAAAAACTGCTGCAATATCCACCTTCAATCTACTTTCTCTGAGCCAAGTCATGATGCTTGTTACTGGACAGTTAAAGGAGAAACAGGACAATTAAAATATATGGTGGATAGACCTCTTTGTGTCTTCCATGCCCCTTTCTTATTTGCAATATTTGTATAACCATGTTTTACCCAAGTTTGCTGTATATTGCCCTAATAAAAAAACCTCAAATCTTTTGTGAAACTAAAATTCAAATTTTAAATTCACAAATCATCTTCCCTGTAAAATGGGAAGTGATCCACACAAATTTAAACTGTGAAATAGTAAAGCAGAAAAAAAACTGATATGGGCACTACTTCAAAAAGTAGAAGATATTGCACTTAATGGTTCATGAATAATATTCCTATGAAAACTGACATTGATGTCCAACATGTGCCATTTGGGCTGGCAACATACCTTAAATTCCTAATCTGTATCCAGGTAAGGCTACTAGATAAAGTGAAACATTTTATCTGATATGGGCTCTGAACATATGTTCATATCTTCTCAGATTAACAGATTTATGAGCCGTATTTAACAAAACAAGTATGGATGTATTCGATACAGTGCTCCATTAAAGTGATTGTCAAGTCAATTTTTTTTTTTTTTTTAATCGCCACTTCCATACAGGACACCTTCCTTCCCAGACCAATTTTCAGCTTTCAGTGCTCTCACACTTTAAATGACAATTACTCAGTCATGCTACACTGTACCCAAACAAATTTTTTATCATTTTTTTCTCACAAATAGAGCTTTCTTTTGGTGGTATATAATCACTGCTGGGTTTTTTTTTTTCAATATAAGTGAAAAAGTAGCGAAAAATTTTTTTTTAAAAAAAAGTAATTTTTCTTCATAAATTTGGGCCATAATTTATACTGCTACGTATCTTTGGTAAAAATAACCCAAATTAGTGGATATTATTTATTCTCTGTGAAAGTTAGAGTCTACAATCTATGGTGCAAATCATTGAAAATTGATCGCACCTGATGTCCTGACCACCTATCCCATTTCTTGAGACCCTAACAAGCCAGGAAATTTCAAATACCCCCCAAATGACCCCTTTTTGGAAAGTAGACATTCCAAGGTATTTAGTAAGGGGCATGGTGAGTTTTTTGAAGTTGTAATTTTTTTCCCACAATTCTTTGCAAAATGAAGAATTTTTTTTTTTTTTTACACAAAATTGTTAAACACCACAACACACACAGCATATGCATACTTGCAATGACAGCCCAAAATACATTCTGCTTCTCCTCCTGAGTATGGCGATACCCCATGTGTGAGACCTTTACACAGCCTGGCCACATACAAAGGCCTAACATCGAAGTAGCACCTTCAAGCGTTCTACGAGCATAAATTACACATCTCGTTTCTCAGTCACCTATTACAATTTTGAAGGCCCTGGAGCACCAGGACAATGGAATTGCCCACAAAATGACCCCATTTTGGAAAGCAAACACCCTAACGTATAATCTATGAGGCATAATGAGTCTTTTGAATGGTTCATTTTTTTCCAGAAGTTGTTGGAAAATGTGGGGGAAAAAATGAAAATGCAATTTTTTTAACACAAAGTTGTCCATTTATAAGATATTTCCAACACATAGCATGTACATAGCAAAAATGAAACCCCAAAACACATTCTGCTACTCCTCCTGAGTATGACGATACCAAATGTGTGAGACTTTTACACAGTCTGGTCACATACAGAGGCCCAACATTGAAGTAGCACCTTTAGGCGTTCTACGTGCATAAATTACACATCTCATTTCTCAACCACCTATTACACTTTTGAAGGCCCTGGAGCACCAGGACAATGGAATTGCCCACAAAATGAACCCATTTTGGAACGCAAACACCCCAACATATATTCTATGAGGTATTATGAGTCTTTTGTATGGTTAAGTCTTTGAAAAACGCGGAAAGAAAATAAAAACTCTTTTATTTTTACACAAAGTGTTCAATTTATAAGATATTTCTAACACATAGCATGTACATAGCAAAAATGACACCCCAAAATACATTCTGCTGTTCATCCCGAGTATGGCGATGCCACATGTGTGAGACTTTTACACAGCCTGGCCACATAGAGAGGTCCAACATGCAGGGAGCACCATCATGCGTTCTAGGAGCATAAATTACACATAAAATATCCTAATGACATATTACACTTTTGAAGGTCCTGGAGCACCAGGACAGTGGAATTGCACACAAAATGACCCCATTTTGGAAAGCAAACACCCAAACGTATATTCTATGAGGCATTATGAATCTTTTGTACGTTTCATTTTTTTTCCACAAGTCTTCGTGGAAAGAAAATGAAAACTTTTTTTTTTTTTACACAAAGTTGTCAATTTATATGATATTTCTAACACATAGCATGTACATAGCAAAAATTACCCCCCCAAAATATATTCTGCTACTCATCAAAAGTATGGCAATGCCACATGTGTGAGACTTTTACACAGCCCGGCCACATAGAGAGGTCCAGCATTGAAGTAGTAGCTTCAGGCGTTCTAGGAGCATAAATTACACATCTAATTTCATTCCTACCTATCACATTTTTGAAGGTCCTGAAGCACCAGGACAGTGGAATTACCCACAAAATTACCCCATTTTGGAAAGCAAACACCCCAATGTATATTTCTCTTCTGTTCACTGACAGACGCAGCCTTCTTATGACACATGGGGTTATGCTCATCCTACTAGGAGTAGCCTAGGCAAAACAAACAAAAGTGTAGGTTGGCCCCTCCCAGGGGGCTGTCCTCATTTTAGCATATAATCCCCCTGCTCTGTACAGCACATCAGTTTTTATTTGCCTAGTGCAAGGAGTAGACCTGGTTCCCTATGGGAGCAGCAGTCTCCTAAAGATTCATCTAAGGAAGACTGCTATCAAGAAGCTGGCTGGTGGTATAGAGGATATCTCAAATCCTAATCTTTCCCCAGTCCGGCCAACACTATGCGAACCCCCTTAAGGGGGCCCACCGCATAGGGCCCGTTCCGTGCGGGCGGCCAGTGGCTAAAACCCATTAGAGCCCAGTGACTGGTTCGCCTGTCCAGTGGCCTGGCCAGCAGCATGCCTTCTTGCAGGGAGGTAGGTCTGCTCCAGGTGGCTACCCGCTGCTCCCGTCAGATTGGTGAGTGATCCCCTCTTCCGCCCTAGAGGCATGGAGAGTGGGCACCTGGGCAGCTCTGTGGTGGTCAGCCGGTGGGGGTCTGTTAGAGGCCCCCCCCTCAATCCCCCGCAGGCACCTTTGCACTAACCGTTCGAATCTGCACCGACCGTCCGGAGCAATGTGTTAGGTGGGTCGTCGCCATTGGATTTTGGAGCACCGCTCGTTCGTGGCCGACCGCACGCGTGTAATGGCAGTGTCCATTGTTTGAGAACCATGTGGTTTCCAGCCTGCTCTCTGGCAGCCTCCAGTGGTCGATTGGGACAACTGCAGTCCTTGTGCAGGAAGTCCTTAAAAACGGGTGTGGGCTTCCGGTTTTTGCTTGGACAGCATGGCTGACACACAGTAACAAGCTCCTGACGTGCAGCAGTTCGTGAGCATTGCTCTTCGGTTGGAGTGCTAAGGCATCAAACAGCAAGTATAGCTGGCGCTTCCTGGGTGCTGGTAGCGGTGGGTGTAATCCGCCCAGGTCTCCCTGGCTGATGTGGGGTAGAGGTGGTGGTTACACAGCGGGGGTGCTGGGCTGAGATGTCAGAGGCCGGCAATTCTATGGCAGGGGTACCTGCAGATCTACAGTCCACCCCAGGAGCATTTGTGTCCTTGGAACAGCTGAGGGCGGTGTTTGGGGAGTTCCTACCCCGGGCAGGGGTGCCCGTTCCGAGGGGCCCCCAGAAGCACCCACCCCCCCTCTTTCCTCAGGGGAGGATTCAGGTCACTTCGCGAAAGATCTAGACTTAGGAGGGGACTCCTTTCTCCCCCCCACCCACGAAGACCCCCGGGGAGCCTTGCCC
>BLSH010072384.1:861866-873552 GCA_018402905.1 Glandirana rugosa | reverse complement strand
GCCCCCCCCCCCCCCCCAGGTTTCAATCATGCCCCCCAAAAACCAGTAACGTTATCATGAAGTGGAGAGACTGAGAGGCAGCAATGCATTCTTGGTGATGCAAAGTTGGACTGACTTTTCTTCTTCTAGCCATTGTGCTGTATTATTTGTTTCAATGATTCAGGGGAGCAGACTAGAATGTGCAGTGACTTTCACTGCTATGGTTCTGGCAGACAGCTTGTCTGCACCTTGGAAACATAACATTGATCAAGGGTGGAAGAAGAAGAAGAGGATGAAAGTCTTGCTTCCATCCAGACCTGCTCCACTACCTGCCCCCTTCTATGATGCTGTAGTTTCGGTTTTGAAGATAGTACTCCATTTGTGAAAGGGAACTGTGGACTTTTATTTGATGGGGGGCAAGCTCTAATGTGGTTGAGGCTAGCTCTGGTGTGAAAGGGGCGGATTTTGATGTTTTGTGGCCCTCTGAAGTGAAAGGGGACTTTGATGAGATGCGGTGCTCCCCAATGTGGCGCCAAAGAGAGGATGACCTCATCATCCAGCACAGATTTGGGTCTCTTTCAGCCCAATAAATGCAGTTTGGGACTGGGGTGTCTAGTGATTTTGCATACTTTTTTAAAGGGTGCCGTGACTGGAAAAAAGTTGAGAGAAGCTGGCCTAGTACATGCCCTTTTTATTGCAGCCTCGTCGATACGCATGAAACTAGTTTTTGTTCACTCCTGCCCCATATCTGTAGTACCCAGAAGTAGTGGTTAAACTACTCTGACTGTCACACTGTCTGACAGACTATCAGTGTTCCACACATAGCCAGTGGAGAGAGCTGGAGCGACAGAAAAACAGGGAGTGCTAGGTAGAGTTGATAAAATTACTTTTTTTGACAGTACGCCCCCTGACTTTACTGCACCCTCAGAACAGACAGGCTAGATCTGGCCCTGTTATACATGCCCCATAATCCCAGCCACCAGATCTGTCTGTTTTCATGGTTCAGACATTGTAGCACTGGCAAAATAAACATTGTGCCATGCCTGATTTACCCCCTTCAGGCCGTTCCGACCCTTATTACAGGTCCCTTTCTTTGAGCAATCAATCTGGCTCTTGTGAACTTCCTATGGGCACAGAAGCCCCCCCTCCCCCCACCTTACCCAGGCGATATTGCAACTACTGAAACTGATGGGGGGTTTGGTTCTGGCAGATGCTAACTTCTACCATGCAGCGTGACACCTGACTAGGGTGCTGGATTGGTGCCCCCAAACAGTGGGTACAGAATGGATTCTGTGCCTTTGTGCCGGCTGCCTACCTCAATTCTCACCCACCTTACTATGGGTGAAACCTTGCATATTTGCTCCAAAGTGTTTCAGGTTTCCTCTTTAGAGTCCTTCCCCATAGTCAAGAGCCCAGCCTCCATTTCCCGGTCTACATGACTCAAGAATTTGGCCATTGAAATCCGATGGCCCTTTTCAGGCCCGGCATTTCATAGTGGCCGGATGCTGGGTTACCAGACAGCAAATTTTGCATGATCCAACCTTTGCGGGAATATCTTTCTGGCATAGGTTACAATTGGCTCATATCCTATCTACCCCGCCCCCCCCCGGCACCTTCAGACATTTGAACTCTTATGTGTGAATAAATCCCCACTACGCCATACGGTTTCTCAAACGTCTGCTTGTGTCCCCACTGCCGACTTATCAACTTCCATATATTTCCAAATGGGAACAAGACCTAGTATTGAACCTTACAGATAAGCATGTGGAGATAATTCTCCTATTTTTCTGTGTTTCAAACACCAAGAATCTGGTTTCAAATTAACGCAGAGGTATTATACACCTGTCAAGATTAATAAGATGTTCCCCCAATGCCCTGACCCCTGCTTGCAGGGTGAAAAGGAGACTGGCTCTCTTCTTCATATTTTCTGGTCCTGCCGATTACTACATCTCTATTGGACAGAAATTCACTGTATAACTCGGAAATTTACTGACCATGAGTTACCACGGGATCCTGCGCTTTTCCTCCTGCATCACCAACATTTCTCCAGTAAGCCCTATAGGCGTTCCATTTTACCATTCTTGCTCACTGTGGCGAAGAGCTGCATTACACCTTTCTGGAAGCAAACACAAGCACCGCCCATATCCATCTGGTTGAAAAAGGTTGCTGAAATCTATGAGCTTGGGGGCCACGAAGAGGGACCTTTGTGAAAAATTCCTCAGTGTTTCCTCTGCCACAAATTTGTTTACTTTGAGGAGTATACAGCTTGCTGAGCTGAATTGCCTCCCTGGAAAACTGGAGGTCGTTCCGGGGGTTCTCCTGGACCTGGAGGGATGGCAAAGCGATTGGAAGCTTTTTTTTCTCTTTATCTCCATCTTCTCCTTTACACCCCCCATTACCTCTCCCCTTCCCAACCCGCCACCTCCCCTGTTTTTTTTTTTTTTGTCTACCCATTTCTTCTCTCTTTCACTTTTCTGTTCTTTTTCGTCTTCCCTTTGAGCTACCTTCTTTGTTTTCTTTTGACAGTGTTTACCATGTGAAATGCCACACATGGTATAGAGACTTCCTAGCGCCTGGTCTTCTGGGACATTTTCTCATTTATATATATATATCCACTCTACATGCCTGAAATTGATTTCCATGTGAGACTTGGGATTGCTCTTTGTCTGGGTTGGCTTATGATCCTCTTGCTGAGCCTATTTATTCACGTATTATTTTAGACGTGTCTGTTCTATGATTTCTATACTTACTGTGTGTGATGCTTTAAAAAGAAAGTATTGGAAAAAAAAACCCAGCCACATAAAACTTATATAGCCTGTTTTATTAAAAAAAATAGAGGTACAGCAGCTTGTGTGGTACAGATTTACATATTGCCTGTAAAAAAAAGTTAAAAATAAAAATGTCCAAAAAACAATAAATTTCATTTAATGCTTTTGGAAAATTGTATGTCTGTAAGCCTCACTTTTTGTCTGAAATAACAATTACTGAAAGTTATAACCACTCATTAGCCACTGTGAATATTAAAATACAATCAACTGTACATGTATGAACTGAGTTTTTCTAAATATATAGGTTTCCAAAACCGGAAAACCAGCCAATCAAAAGTTTTTATTAAAGTTACTTTCATTAGTGTGCAGAAATCGAAATGGCTGCTATGAGTTACTGCACATTGGCCTTTCCTTACGTTAGAGAGGCCTAATTTATCTCCTTGTATGCCTATTGTTTAATGCTTGTCGCATCAATTTGTATCCACTGTGAACAGTATTGTATGTCTAATATATTCTGTGATTTCTTGATGTCTACATTATTCTTATGGATGTTCAAGACAATTTAGTGCTATTTGGAAGTCAAAACCCTATTATAGGGTTACTTCCAGACCTAAATAAATTGTTATTAAACATATTTTAATTCAATAACATTTGTAATTTCGCCAAAAGGGACGACTCTTCTGTTGGAGCCCATCTGAACCTTCCCATGTCAATACATTTGCGCTTGCCGGTGCCTTTGTTCTCACTAGGCTCCTGAGGCAGTGCTCTTAAACATGAATGTATTGCATTATTCCAGCTAAGCATGAAGACACATAATGTGCCCACGTGCTATTTTCAGTCAGGGTACTGTGTGGCGAGATTTGTTTTCTTCCAGTAGGCTGCGGGTCATAAGATGGATCTTCAAGAAATTACTTTGCACTGAAAGCTTATTTCTCAAAAGCTTCTCACCCTTTTATGATTGTGAAGTCTACTGTCAATAAGGGTGCAGTTTGGACACTGCAATACACAGAGAAAATGATTTATTGGTTTGCTATTGTGCCTTTTTGTTCTTGGGAATACATTTTTTTATATAACGGGCTACTGGGAAATGAAGCAAAAAGTAGTTAAAATTAAATATGTAAAACTGTTAATACAATGGAAGGTTTTACTTGCTGTTGCTACTTTCTTTACACCAAACTTTTAATTTTCAGGTTGTTTGAAGGTAAAAATCCAAGAAAATATGAGAAGTTAAAAACACTCTTCTGTTACTTTCGGAGAGTCACAGAGAAACGTAAGTGGCAGTCTTTTTGCAGAAGGCTTTTTTTTTTCTTTTTTTTTTTTTTTTTATTCTGCTTATTTAACCACTTGCCTACTGGGCACTTTTCCCATTCCTGCCCAGGCCAATTTTCAGCTTTCAGCGCTGTCGCACGTTGAATGACAATTGCATGGTCATGCAACACTGTACCCAAACTAAATTTTTATAATTTTTTCACTCAAATAGTTTCCTTTTGGTGGTATTTAATCACCACTGGGTTTTTATTTGTTGCTAAATAAATGAATAAAGACTGACAATTTTGGGGAAAAAAAAGAAAATACTTTTTCATAGTTATAAAATTTTTCTCCTTCACTGATGGGCACTTATGAGGAGGCACTGGTGGGCACAAATTGGCAGCACTGGACAATGATTGACAGCACTGTTGGGACTGCACTGATAATTAGTGCCCTGATTATCAGTGTACACGTCTCTTTTAGAGAAGTCAGTTATCTTCTCTCTTCTCCTCTCTTCATGCTGTCAGCAGGAGGAAAGGTGTGCCAATAACCGACTTCTATTTACATCCGTGATCAGCTGTGATTAGACAAAGCTGATCACGTGGTAAAGAGCCGCTGATTGGCTCAATCTGTGATCAGTAGTGTCGTCCTGACGCTGTGATCATAGCGTGCCGCCCGCAGCACATATGACGGGCTCCTGGAACTAGCCAGCAGCGCTGTAGCCGTCATTCGGCTATAGCGCAGTCGGCAAGTGGTTAACGTATATGTAAGCTCACTGAAATAGTTTACAAGTTTTAAAACTTTAATGTAAAATACCAACAGTCTTTCTTAAAAATGTTTAATTCTGAAGCTTTCTTTGAAGCCTTCATGGTACTTCTGCCAGGAAGGTCCTTATTCAGGCTTTTTTTTGTCATAGGGTGACAGCACGTTGTTCCTGCATGGTAACTGAATCACGCAAATGTCTCAAGGAGACTGCACGTGGCCATTGTGCAGGCATGGTCCACTGTTGTCACCACTAGGCAATGGACAAGTTTTTTTGCAGCAGTTTCTTTCATTCCTAACGGTTATAGGAAAGATATAGAACAAAATAATTAATCCAAGGATAGAGCCCTGGTAAAGATGCTACTTAAGGGGATCCCTTTACCAGAGCTCTGTCCCTGAATTAATTATTTTATTCTATGTCTATTTCAGTATGGCAATTCACGCCTGTATTTAGGCTAGTCAGTGAATTAATTATAGGTCTGCTGGTGATTAGTTGCTGTTTTACAGCAGCGATTTTTTTCATTGTATGGCAAAGATATGTTTTACATTTTTGCTCATTGATATATTTATTATTCAGTGTTAAGAACCCAATTTGGGGCCATGGCACCATCAGTTGCCTTTATAATAATTTTCACCATTTCTGTGGAACTGCAGGTTCTTGTGATGTCTCATCACTAGGATCTCTGAAAAATCTAAGAAATCCGTGTGACATTCAGCTTGTAAGCGTTTGTGGAGAACGGAAGTATTGGAAGAAGTTGACCATTAAAGTAATTTGTAGAGACTTACTACTTCATTTTTTTTCCAGGACCTACAGGTTTGGTAACCTTTACAAGGCAATGCTTAGAGCAGTTTCCTGAATGGGAAAAGTAAGTATACCGCCATGGTATATATTCATCAACATGCAAATGAAATTTAAGGGGAAAATGTTTGTTTCCTAGTCGTAGAATAGGGGACACAAGATTCTAGCCTTAAACCTATGGTTATCTGCAGCTACCTTCAGGTGTCTTTAGATGATGAACCTCTTCTCTCTACTGACAGAAACTTACCTCTTCCTATGGAGGTTTTTAACTTTTCAAGTTATTTTGTAAGTCCATATTCCTGGCGCACCATAGCCATTTAGGCTTCTTTTCAGCTTCCAGATCAGTTGACTCCTCAGCTGTATCTTGCGGGACCGGACCCTGCTGGATGAAAGATGTGGGGAGGCCTGTAATGTTACTTCAGGCAATGGACCTTGGGTATGTGTTCACCTTGGCATGTTATGGATCATGTTTTGTTACCTGCAGGCTGACTCCTCAACTGTACCTTGGGGGGATGTGGATCCTGCTGGGTGAGAGAAGTGGGGAGGCCTGTAATGTTGCTTCAGGCAATGGACCTTGGGTATGCACTCACCTTGGCACATGGTGCAACATGTTGAGTTACCAGTAGGTTGCAATATAGCACAAAGGCCATAGTCTCGTTGTGGCAGAACCCTGTTCCTGAAGGGGGAGGCCTTAAACGTCTGCCCTTTTAAGGAGAACACCTGTTGGTCCCTCCTTGGATAAGATACAGTGCTGTGAAAAGTAAGTGCTTCTTCCTGATTATTTTTTTTTTTTTTTCTGCACATTTGTCACATCTAAAGCGGTAGTAAACCACACGTCGCATACTAGCACATTATAACATACTTGCCTTAGAACGAAGCCCTTCAGCAGTGCGCTGACAGGGCTTGCATCTTCACCTGGTCTTCCTTCCAGGTTTGCGTCTTCCGGCTGTCTGATTGGCCGCGCAGCGATGACATCACTTGTGCCACATGTACGCGGGAGTCACGGACCGCGGCACAGAGCTCTGAAGGAAAGGCAAAGGTATGCTGTTCCTTCAGAGCGTTTGCGCCGTTGACCTCACTGGCTACATGCGGTGTCAATATCTCCTAAATAGTGTAAGTTTAGATGATATTCACTGTACCTACAGGTAAGCCTTATTATAAGCTTACCTGTAGGTACAAGTCACAAAAAGGGGTTTACGTCTACTTTAACCCCTCCAGATCCGCGCTATTGCCGAAGTACGGCTCCAGCGTGGATCTGAATTCCCGGGACGACGTCTATGGACATCGTCCCCTGTGCATGCTCCCGGCGCGCCCCTGGCGGTGGTGGCGTGCAGCCGCCACAAGCTGCACGGATGTGCCCATGGGTTGGGCGGACTCTATGTCTGCTCGAGACCCGCGATCGCCTGACAGAGCTGCAGAACAGGGAACCGCCGATGTAAACACTGCGGTTCTCTGTTCTGTTACGGGGGACATGACAGATCTTACTTATCCCTGTCACTGGGATCAGTTTGATCTGTTATGTCCCGGCCAGCCCATCCCCCACACAGTTAGAATACACCCAAGGAACACAGTTAACCCCTTCACTGCCCCCTTAGTTGTTAACCCCTTCATTGCCCATGACATTTATACAGTAATCAGTGGACATTTAAATTTCTGATCGCTGTCATTGGTCCCAAAAAAGTGTAAAAAATGTCCGACATGACCGTTGCAATAACGCAGTCCCGATCGCCGCCATTACTAGTAAAAAAATTAAAATAATAAAAACGCCATAAATCAATTCCCATAGTTTATAGACGCGATAATTTTTGCGCAAACCAATCAATATACGCCGATTGCGTATATATTCTTTTTACCAAAAATATGTAGAAGAATATATCTCGGCCAAAACCCGATGAATAATTTTTTTTTTTTGGATTTGGATTATAGCAAAAAGTAAGAAATATTCTTTTTTGCAAAATTGTCCCTCTTTTTTTGTTTATAGCGGCGATCAGAAATGACGCAAAGGTGATCAAATACCACAAAAAGAAAGCTCTATTTGTGGGAAAAATAGGACGCAAATTTTGTTCGGGTACAACGTCGCACGACCGCACAATTGTCATTCAAAATGTGACAGCGCTGAAAGCCGAAAATTGGTCGGGGGGGGGGGGGTGTTAAAGGATTCAGACCATTAACCAAATTTTAATATTGCACAAAGATAACCTGATTAAATCCAAAATGCAGCTTTTAAATGATGATTTTTCCCTTGCCACATCCAGGCCTGATTACTGCCAGACCTGTCGAATCAAGAAATCACTTAAATAGAAGCTGTCTGACAAAATGAAGCATGCTAAAAGATCTCAAAAAGCAACACCTTTATGCCGTGATCTAAAGAAATTTAAGAACAGATCAGTCTGGAAAGGGTTACAAAGCAATTTCGAACTATGGTGAGAGCCATTATCCACAAATAGCGAAAACTTGGAACAGTGGTGAACCTTCCCAGGAGTGGCCTGCCTTCCAAAATTACTCAAAGAGCACAAGACAGCTCATCCCGGAGGTCATAAAATAACCCAGAACAGCATCTAAAGAACCATAGGCCTCGCTTCAGTTATGGTCAGTGTTCATGATTCAACAGTAAGAAAGAGACTGGACAAAAATGGCACCCATGGGAGAGTTCCGAGGTGAAAGCCACTGCTGACCAACAAGAACACAGAGGCTTGTCTCACATTTGCCAAAAAACATCTGGATTATCCCCAAGACTTTTGGGCAAATATTCTGTGGACTGATGAGACAAAATTTTTTACTTTTTGGAAGGTGTGTATCCCGTTTCATCTGGCATAAAACTAATATAGCATTTTGTTCATCCGTTCGTGCCCTAAAGCTCAAGCGTACTTGGGTTATGCAGCAGGACAATGATCTGAAACACCCCTGCAACTCCACCTCTGAATGGCTAAAAAAAAAAAAAGGTTTTGGAGCTTTTGGGGACCAGACCCCATCCCTGGCTTAACCTTACACAGTTAACCATAGGCCCAAATGGGTCTTTAGGATTCAGATGTCTGGGTCCAGAACTTAATTTCTAGAGGCTACAAATTTGAGTTTTGGATTCTCAGTCACAGAGGGTCCTTGCACTAATCTCAAGCAAGAAATTCTTACAGGATTTGTGTTCAAACCTATTCACAGTTCCCAAGTTGAATAGGTTTGAGTTCTGCTAAATCTGGACCTAAAGACACTCAACTTGTTCCTACAGATTTCAAAGTTCTGCAAGGAATCAGCCAGGTCACTAGTTGCCTCCTTTTTCTGGGGAACTTTCTGACCTCCGTAGATATTTGGGATTCTTACCTGCACATTCCCATCTTTTCTTCTCATCAACGCTATCTGCCTTTTGTGGTTGGCGATCAGCATTACCAGTTTGTTGCCTGTTCTTTGTCCCCTCGGTTTCCACCAAGGTGCTGATCACAGTTTTTTTTTTGCTCTTTTCCCAGGGGATACGCCCTATAGGGCTGGTCCTCCCTTTCCCTGTTAGCCAAAGTCCTGTGTAAGTAATTGCTGGAACCAACTCGCCAATTAGAGTACCTGGGCTTCATGTTGGATACAGCCCTGTCCAGGATCTCCCTGCCCAGGGACAAGCTTCTAACCCTCCACTCTTATGACAAGGCACTTTGGTCCCAGGGCTGACCCTAAGTTAATGCCTGTGTGAAGGTCCGCTTCCTCTCCTGGTGCCGCGGTACCAGAAGGAAGTACATCCCCCCCCCCCCCGCGGCCATTCTCAGCACAACTCGTGCGGTGCCCACACTTGTGATGCCTGCGCTGCATGGAAGAGGGGGAGAAGAGCGACCCTGCTGGCGGCTGGAGCCTGGGACAGGTGACTGCCTGATTATTAAAAGTCAGCAGCTACACTTTTTGTAGCTGCTGACTTTTAATATTGTGGAACTCTGCTTTAATGCATTCTATGCATTAAGATAAAAAAGCTTCTGTGTAGCACCCCCCCCCCCCCCAGCACACCCTAATTGCTTACCTGATCCCCATCTCTCTCCAGCGATGTCCACGAGTGTCTTAGCTATCCAGGACACTCCTCCTGATTGGCTGAGACACCACAGCATTGCCATTGGCTCCCGTGGCTATCAATCAGTCAGTCAGCCAATCAGGGGAGAGAGGGGGCCGGCTCGCCGTGTCTGAAAGGATACATGGAGCTCTGACTCGGCTCAAGTGCCCCCATAGATAGCTGCTGGCTGAGGGGGCGCTCAATAGGCAGGGAAAATGAGCAGCAAAGAGGGACCTGGGAAGAGGAGGATCCGGGTTGCTTCTGTGCAAAACCAACTGCACAGAGGAGGTAAGTATAGCATGTTTGTTATTTAAAAATAAAAACAAACAAAAAAAAAATGAGACTTTACAATCACTTGAAGATAAAAAACCTTCTGCCTTTGCAACCCCTTTAAGGTGCTGAGTTGTGAGGCCCTTCTTGACCTGTTTGTTTTGTGGACTTGTTAGCATTGCGTGCTGCACTGCTCATCCCTCAATTGGACTACTTTTGGAAATTCCATGATTATGATGAAGATCCTGTGTATTGCAATTAAGAAAATAGGATTTTTGACTTGCCAGTAAAGTTTATTTTTCGGAATACATTGCAGGACACCATGCCTTCCCCTCTGTTCGTGTGGTCTCTTGATCGCTTGCTACAAAACTGATGATTGCTGGGGGGCTTAGGAGTTACATAGGAGATTGTCCATACAGCTTGCTTTTTTGCCAGTGTCCATTCACCTGCAGGTAGCTGCATATAACCCTTGGCTAGGTCTAAGATTCTGTGTTCAGTACTGTACTCGAAGATTCTGTTTTATTTATGTAATATTTTGCAACTAGGTTACTAATGTGCTTTTACTTGTGTAGATCAACAAAACCGCTAAGGCAACTGCACATTACATGCAAAGGTACAATTGAAGGCAATGGACACGGGATGCTGCAGGTAAGTGTTATTTTTTATGTAAATTGTATAATGCATTGCAGCTACCATTGCATCAATGCATTTTTGTATAATAACATTTTTTCAAGTACCACTCCAGCCCATACCCATTTTGCAAATATTTGTAGAAATTGGAAAAGAGGTGTAGCACCTCCCCCTTTTTTTTTTTTTTTTTTTTTATCACTAGAGCGGCAAGGGATGGGCGGTACTTTGCATGTACCTTGTAAGGTTTAATAAATATTGGAACAGAATTAAGAAATTAACAAATTCTTATTTTAGCGCACATGTGCTATATCTACAAACAGTAAAGTACAAACAATGGTGCAATTTAAGAGAAAGATTCACAGTTAAAGCTAGAACTATGATTGACCAGCGTGTGATGATTCTGATTGCAGAATCCGATTTGAAGGCCTACGCATTTTGCATGCTGACCCGCTTCATCAGGGCCACAGTTTGGAGTAATAATTTGTATATAAACTGTGAGAATATATAGATTGCACAATAAGTGCAAGAGAAACATGTAAATGATCATAGGATATTAAAACAGTATATCAAAACACGTATATAGAACAATTTAATATGTTTACCAGTTTAAATATAATAGACATGATGAACAGTTTGTTTTTATGTGCAATGACCGAAGCACGAGAAAGGTAAGTTGCATATCCTGAGTGCGTTTTTTGCATGTTAATGAAGCTTCGGGAGTTTTTCCTGGGCTGGGCAATTCTGAAAGAGGAGATTTTGTGCACAAGAATGCATATATAGCCCATTTATGACATTCTTATTGAAAACTATGGGATCTAAAACACCTGATTGCTCATGTACTATTCTGAACATAAGGCAACTTGGCATAGTGTGAACAGTGACAATTAGAAGGAATGGGATTCTGCGTAGTCAGTCGTAAGGAAAAAAGCAGAAAAAGGCTTAAGTATGAATGGGGGTAAGTCACAAAGTGAGAGGCTGTTGTAGGCTTATTTTCATAACAGCCAACATAATACCTACTGTGCAGGCATCAAGATTTGCATGATTGTGCTATGCAAAGGCCATACCGATCGACTTATGTACAGCCGCACTGTTGCAAATTTCTGTTGATCACTGTATTCTGATGGCAGGGAAGTCTCTTTGCTGTCAGACTATAAAGGCACAGCGGGAGGATTCCCCCATCCACCTCAAATGGGGGGGGGGGGGGGAAACAAG
>BLSH010072384.1:840249-861856 GCA_018402905.1 Glandirana rugosa | reverse complement strand
ATGGGTAAAAAAAAAATGTCCATAGGTCGAGGGTGAAGGAGAGGACCGCAACGTGGGGGGGGGGGGGGGAATCAAGGTTTTTTGGGTTTTTTTCTTCAATCCACTGGTTGAACTGGTCTACTTAAGCTTTCTTTTGCAATGAATAGTAGAGCCTGGGACCCAACAAGACAGTATAACAATATAAGTTTTATAGTAAGGTGGAACGAAAGGCATCAAAAAGCTCTCCAACAGGATCCATGCATAGCACAGTAAAGTTTTCTTCTTTCTGCCATCACTCAGCCCAAAATTAATGGTACTGTTGTGCCTCAATAGCCAGATGCACATCCAGAATAGTCATTGCTGTGAATGGCCCGGCAATCTTCTGGGACCTGTGACGTGACCCAGAAGATCGCCGGGAGGGAGGGGGGAGAGGTGAACTTCCTTCCGGCTCCGCAACGCCAGGAGAGGAAGTGGGAGCTGGATACCTGTAAAAAAAAAATGGGTATCCCCCCCCCCCCCCAAAAAAAAAAAAGACATGCCAACTGTGGCATGTCAGGGGGTCACCTTTACTTAAAGCGGAAGTTACACTTTTGGGTGGAACTCTGCTTTAAAGTGAGCCTGTGCTTTGCCCAAGTAGGATCATTTTCCACCATTCTGTTCATTTGTTTGGTGCAAAGAGGAATACATGCAGTCCCTGAGTTACTAACATCTGACTTACAAACGGAGGGAAACGCAGGAAGTGAGAGGAAATCTTTCCATATGAAGGGAAATTCACTCCTGTAAGGCCTCATGCACACAGGATGGTTTTTACAGCTGCTGTTTTTAGCTTTGGACGTTTTTATTATTTGAAGGTCATATTGACAACCAATGCAAGAAGTATCTCCCTGTCATTACTGACTGCATCCACCTAAATTTGGCCCTGACACTTTACAAAATTTTCTCTTACTCCCTAAGATCTTTGGTTTCTTTTGTTGGAGTTGCCTACCCCTGACCTATACAAATGATTTAAAACCTAGTTTTCTGGCTTAAAGCGGTAGTAAACCCATCCATTTAACCGTTTAAAAACCAGTTTCATTTCCGGCACGTGCCGGAAATGTAACACTCCCATTGGTTGTGCTCTAAACCAAACTGTCAAACCATCCAATGGCTGGTGTCATAGCTGATCACATGTGCAGCATCATGGTAGTTGTAGATTAAACAGAGGCCAAGATGGCAGCTTCCTTGGCTGAAAATGATAGGCGGGTATACTACCACTTTAACACTTGACATTTAAAAAAAAAAAAATGTACACATGTGCAAGGAAAATACAGGGTCAAGACACAATATAAGCACTTTATCGAGTACTGTGCATGGACTTCTGACTTAAAATATTTAGTTTAAGCAAGACGAATCTCACAGTGAATGAATGCTGTATTGTACCAATAAATTTTCTTTAATGTTCTCCCCTCCCCAGTCGGTCTCCACCGCATATAAAGTCTGAATTTCTTGGCTGCCAGCTTGATACTTGATGCTCCTCCTGATGCTGCCATAATTTAATGATCAAAACAGAATAATATGTTCACATTCAGAATGTTTTGACAAGGTTACATGTCCCCAGGACCTGTTTTCCCACCGTGTGTTGTAGGCTAGTGATCCTTTGCTGATAAATGACATAGTATTGTGTGGCATGGACAGCTAAAGGTCAATAGGTTTGGTTGCTGATGTAAGATTGATAGATCTGTCTTTCCAAACTGTGTTTATTGGGGCATAGAAGTGTGATATGAAACGTAAAGTCTTTCCTGACAGCTAGATGGAAAACATCCTGTACCTTGGTTTAGTACAACCAGTCTCAACCATTTTATGCTAGAGGAACACTCAAAATATTTTCTATATCTTAGGGAACCCTTCCTAAAATTACCTACAGCTTTACATCAGCATGATCAGTACGTTATAGAAAGTTTTAAATAAAAAATTTGAAAGTGGATGTAAACCCTCACATATACCCAGTGAAGTGAACAGGCACAAGTTATATACAGGCATGAAACAAATCTCCCTATACAAGTATTACTTATATATCTGCTGTCTTCATCTGTATATTCTCTTTAGAATGTGCAGATCATGGTGGCATTTTTTTTTCTTCCTGATTAGCATTGCATGAAGCCTGGGCGGGCATACAGCCAAGACAGCTGATTGGAGGAAAGGCACACACCCCCTCTCCTCCATAGGTAGAGACTCTCAGCTCTCTTCTTTGTTTAGTTCAGGGCACTGCTAATCTATTTATAGCTCCCTCCCCAACACCAAACTCCAGCTGCTTTTATCATATGTGACAGAGAAATTGTCAGGCTGATAACAGAAGAACTGAACCAGAGACAGCTACGGGACTTAGTGCTTTAAAGAGAGATAATAAAACACTGCAGATCTATGTGCCCAGCTCAAATTTCATGAATCGGGTTTACATCCGCTTTAAGTATTTTAAAAACCTACCTGCTGTATGGGGAAACTGTTTTCAGTAATAATCTTCAAATTAAATGAACAATAAAACTGAAAACAAATGCAGATAGTGAAAACTGAGGTGTCGCCCTAGTCATTGTAAAATTGACACTTGCATTGGTGGTCAGTATAGATCAATATGCCATTGCTCAATGAACCCTAAGCAACCCCAGGGGAAACCCTAAGGTTCTACCAAGATGGTTAAGAAGGCTGGTTTATTCCATTTGCAATGATGTTGGATTGCTTGCAGTTTGTTGTTTACTGCCTACATTCGTATTGTTCATCTGTTTATTACCCCAGTGAACATAATGAATTAAATACTGCATTTATTTATAAACAAGCAATCCTGATAGCTGAAATCATGCATGTTAAAGCAGTAGTAAACCGCTGGCTTTTTAAAAAAATATATATATATTTTAAACCAGCAAAGCAATGTCACAATGTGCTAGTATTAATCACATACTAGCACAGTATGTGAAACTTCCCTTAGAACAAAGCCCTCCCAGCGGTGTGCTATCATCACTAAAGGCACTTTCATCTTCACCTGGTATTCCTTCCGGGTTTGCGGACTTCAGTTGTGTAAGTGTCAGGAGCCATGGTGACGTCACTGAGCCCCCGTTTACAGCACAGGACTCAGCACGTGCGCCGGTGAGGTCACCGGCTACATCTACAGTAAATGTCTCCAAAACTGCACATTTGGAGATGCAGTGCCTTGAAAAAGTATTCATACCCCTTGACATTTTCCATATTTTGTCATGTTACAACCAAAAATACAAATGTATTTAATTGGGATTTTATGTGATGAACCAACACAAAGTGGCACATAATTGTGAAGTGGAAGGAAAATGATCAATAGTTTTCAACATTTTTTACAAATACAGTATCTCACAAAAGTCAGTACACCCCTCACATTTTTGTAAATATTTTATTATATATTTTCATGTGACAACACTGAAGAAATGACACTTTGCTACAATGTAAAGTAGTGAGTGTACAGCTTGAATAACAGTGTAAATTTCCTGCCCCTTCAAAATAACTCAACACACAGCCATAAATGTCTAAACCGCTGGCACCAAAAGTGAGTACACGCCTAAGAGAAAATGTCCAAATTGTGCTCAAAGTGTCAATGTAATCCATGTCCTTAGTCTGCTTGTCTTCAGCAAACTGTTTGCGGACTTTATTGTGCATCATCTTTAGAAAAGGCTTCTTTCTGGGACGACAGCCATGCAGACCAATTTGATGCAGTGTGCGGTGTATGGTCTGAGCACTGACAGGCTGACCCTTCTCACCCCTTCAACCTCTGCAGCAATGCTGGCAGCACTCATACGTCTATTTCCCAAAGACAACCTCTGGATATGATGCTAAGCACGTGCACTCAACTTCTTTGGTCGACCATGGCGAGGCCTGTTCTGAGTGAAACCTGTCCTGTTAAACCACTGCATGGTTTTGGCCACCGTGCTGTAGCTCAGTTTCAGGGTCTTTGCAATCTTCTTATAGCCTAGGCCATCTTTATGTAGAGCAGCAATTCATTTTTTTAAATCCTCAGAGAGTTCTTTGACATGAGGTGCCATGTTGAATTTCCAGTGACCAGTATGAGAGCGTGCGAGCGACAACACCAAATTTAACACACCTGCTCCACATTCACACCTGAGACCTTGTAACACAAATGAGTCACATGACACCAGGGAGGGAAAATGGCTAATTGTGCCCAATTTGGACATTTTTTACTCTAAGGGTGTACTCACTTTTGTTGCCAGCGGCTTAGACTGTTGAGTTATTTTGAGGGGACAGCAAATTTACTCTGTTATACATGCTGTACACTCACTACTTTACAATGTAGCAAAGTGTCATTTCTTCAGTGTTGTCACATGAAAAGATATAATAAAATATTTACAAAAATGTGAGGGGTGTACTCACTTTTGTGAGAAACTAAATATCTGAAAAGTGTGGCATGCATTTGTATTCAGCCCCCCTGAGTCAATACTTCGTAGAAACACCTTTTGCTGCAATTACAGCTGCAAGTCTTCTGGGGCTGTCACTACCAGCTTTGCACACCTAGAGAGTGACATTTTTGCCCATTATTCCTTGCAAAATAGCTCAAGCTCTGTCAGGTTGGTTGGAGAGCGTCTGTGAACAGCAATTTTTAAGTTTTGCTATAGATTCTCAATTGGATTTAGGTCTGGACTTTGACTGGGCAATTCTGACACATGAATATGCTTTGATCTAAACCATTTCATTGTAGCTCTGGCTGTATGTTTAGGGCCGTTGTCCTGCCGGAAGGTGAACCTCCGCCCCAGTCTCAAGACATGCAAAATCAAACAGGTTTTCTTCTAAGATTGCCCTGTATTTGGCTCCATCTATCTTCCCATCAACTCTGACCAGCTTCCCTGTCCCTGCTGAAGAAAAGCATCCCCACAACATGATGCTACCACCACAGTGGGGATGGTGTGTTCAGTGTGATGTGCAGTGTTAGTTTTGCTCTTAGGCCAAAAAGTTAAATTTTGGTCTCATTTGACCAGATCATCTTCTTCCACATGTTTGGTGTGTACCCCACATGGCTTCTCGCAAACTGGACAACTTATGGCTTTCAACAATTACTTTCTTCTTGCCACTCTTACGTAAAGGCTAGATTTGTGGAGTGCACGACTAATAGTTGTCCTGTGGACAGAGTTCTCCCACCTGAGCTGTGAATCTCTGCAACACCTCCAGAGTTACCATTGGCCTCTTGGCTGCTTCTCTGATTAATGCTCTCCTTGCACGGCCTGTCATTTTAGGTGGATGGCCATGTCTTGGTAGGTGTGCAGTTGTGCCATTTTCCATTTTCGGATGATGGATTGAACAGTTCTCTGTGAGATGTTCAAAGCTTGGAATATTTTTTTTATAACCTAACCCTGCTTTAAACTTTTCCACAACTTTATACCTGACCTGTATGGTGTGTCTAATAATTTTAATAGAGACTAAATACCATCTAGCACGCAGTGTACAAAGGATAAAGGATGCTTTATTTGTTACAAAAATGGCTATCAAAAAGCAAAAACAGGACAAATATACATACAATTTACATAAAATACATATATTCAGATCTAAAAATATGGTATATTGTCAACGCATAGTCCTTGATTGGTGGGTATCCCTATTGGTATAATTATTTATAGTACATTAACTAGTATATAAAATAATCAGAAGAAAAGAGGGAGGTCAAACCAACAAAACAATGGGCAATGCTGTGCTCTAAGTCACATATGGTACTCTACTAGTTTCGTGCCACATTCAGCCCTTCTTCTGGAGCATATGATAACAAGAATAAAATGCATATGTCAATTCATCTGAATTCATCAAAATAGATGTACAGCAGAGATACAAGGAAACCATATGTTTGTAACAAAAAGTAGACTAGCTAATTACATACAAAAGATTATGGTAGATCAGCCTGGTCTGTCCATGAGCAAACCAGGGCATGCTCAGACCCAGAAATACCAGACAGCCCAGCAGGTCAAAGAGGGCAAGTATGGGGGCCTGTATTTCATATATCCCATATACAGGGAAAAAAATCAGGATAAAGTAAGTTGCCAAAAGATCACTATAATTTAGTGGAGGGAACTGTTATAGGTCAGAGAAATAATAATAAAGTAATATACTTGGTCCATTTGGTAAAAATACAAATGTAGTCACTGATTTGCGGTACTGATATGAGGGTGAGGGATTTCTTCTAAATAAAGGTAAACTATAAACCAACAATATACCTGGATGATTGTTGGTATATTAATTGCTTAGTATCCTTAGAATTCAGCCCAATCCAGGACTCGTGAAGCTGACCGAGGGCCTATAAAATCAAATCAACAAATGCGCTAGTAGTTAGGCACTAGCCCCATGATAGTGCACATAAAAATAGTAGAGGTACGCAAGACATGGAACTCCACTTACCAAAAGGATAGGTCTATTGCACTTACTGCTACACCAAAACATTCCTGTGGGGTAGCCTGGCTGTTTAGCTCAAATCACAGGCAAGTCCCTGTAAACACAAGCCCCAATCAGGGGAGTAAACACAGACACGCCGCACAGGGCCATGTCATGCGCACACATGATTCCCGCCACAAGAGGAAAAGCCAAGGTTACCGACCACGGAGGGGGTCCGGTGCTGCAGGGACATATCAGGAGGCACTAGCTCCAAGGGTCAGTTGCCCCCTGGGGGAACCTCCCAGCGCCATGAGTAGATCAGCCCCTATGAGATGTGTGGTGTGTCCCTTGGCCTTCATGATGCTGTTTGTTCACTAAGGTTCTCTAACAAACCTCTGAGGGCTTCACAGAACAGATGTATTTATACTGAAATGAAATTACATACAGGTGGATTTCAAGGGGTGTGTATGCTTTTTCAAGGCATTGTATTTACAGTACCCATAGGTAAGCCTTATTATAAACCCTCACATATACCCAGTGAAGTGACAGCCTCATATGACACAAATGTCCCTACTTAAGTTGTATATTCATATCTGCTGTCTTCAGCTTTATATACTGTTTAGAAGGTGCCCATCATGTTTGCGATTTTCTCTTCCTGTTCAGCACTGGGAGTGGATTCTTGGCATACAGCCAAGACAGTTGATTGTAGGAAAAGCACCCCCCCCTCCACATAGGCAGAGACTCGCAGGCAAGACAGCTGATTGGAGGAAAGGCACACTCCCATCCCTCCTCCCCTCCACATAGGCAGAGCTGTGCTAATCTATTTATAACAACCCCCCTCAACTCAAAATTAAGGCTGGTTTTATCACCGTTGACAGAGAACTTGTCAGACATTATCACGCTGATAACAGAAAAATGGAACAGGAGAAAGCCACGCGAATTAGGGCTTTGAAGAGAGATCAGAAAACACTGCAGATATGTGTCCAGATTTCATGAATCGGGTTTACATCAACTTCCTGATGGCCTGCTAGTCATTACATGCAATGCATCTGACCAAACAGATGTACACTTAGTAAGTTTTTTGACAATTTCTTGTTATACTAAAGCCCTTCTTAATATTCAGGGCTCTCAAAAGTTCTGACATCCTATTGGTTAATTTTCAGCATAAGAAATTAAGGTGATACTAAACACACACACACACACACACACGGTTTAATTTACATTATCCCTTCTCTTTCTGTATGTCCATAATGGCACTGTCATTATTGTAATAATAATAAAAAAAAAAACTTTTTCCGAATCCTATTTACAGCTGTCACATGACCCAGATCTTTACCAGCCTGTCTGCAGGGAAACATAAGCAAGAGGAGTATCTTATCCTCTGCTGCCGCTGGTCACATGTTCAAAAAACATTCTTCGGGATACAGCATAAAAATAAATATCAATAAACTGATATAAATTGTCATACAAATATATATTGGAAATCATCTTTATTATATTTTGGCATTAACCTGATTTGGGCAGGTTTCTGCCAGTCACAGGCTGTGTTACACCCATCCAACCCGTGTCTTAGAATAAGAGGGAGGTGAAGCCTGCATTAATCCGCATATAATATCCCACCCGCATTGTGTTTAGCTGGTTAGTGGGCATGGAGGAGGGAGGTAGTGGGCTGTCATTTACCACTGTGTATACATGCACATGTGACCTTTTAGGGTTTCTCAGATGTGATGGAGAGGAAATGCTCAGCATAGAAGCTTACTGAAAACTGAGCATGTGCACTAGCTGCCAACATTTTTCTGCAAACTCCCCAACTGGGATCAAAAGGGCAAGATTAAGAACAGCAGATTCCAGCAGGTATTTTGCAGAAATCATGGTGACTGGGTGAGTATGCACAGCATCTAATTCAGAAATTTGTAATCCTTTTCAATCACGGGGGTTTAATGACACTTTAATTTGTACCTCTTGAAATTTTACAAAAAAGAAACTGCACCATGAGCCAGTCCACAGCGGTGCACAATGAGGCATTTGCATCAATGGCCATTATCTTTTTTTTTTTTTATTTTAACGATCTGTGTTTGTTAGATAATAATGCCATTTGCAGGACATTTTAGGGTATTCAATGAAAATGCTGATTGTCTGCTTTTTTTTCTTCTTATTAGGTGGATTTTGCTAACCGCTACGTTGGTGGTGGTGTGACCAGCGCTGGTCTTGTCCAAGAAGAGATCCGCTTCATTATCAACGCTGAGCTGATAGCATCACGACTCTTTACAGAGGAATTGGATCCCGATGAGTGCCTTATTATCATAGGTGAGCATTATCAATTGTATTTCATAGAAAGAGATCACTTTGCCTAGGTTCACATTGATGCGATTTTCTGGTCAGATTGGCGGCAATTGCCGGCAATGCCGCCTTCCAAATTGGTGTGACGCCACACCGATTCTCAAAAGTAGTTTCTGTACTACTTTTGGCAACTTCGGAGTGCGATTTCCATAGACATCTGTGCAGAAATCCACACAGATGTGGCTGAAATTGCCCCCGAAGTCGGGACTGACACGCATAAATGAAATCGTGCAAGTTCACCTTTTCATTCCCTATGTCAGTGTGAACCAAGGCTACATGTCACTTCTCAACAAAATAGTTGGCTCAAATTATAGGTCTGGCTAAACTCCCAGGAACTCAGTGCAAAATTAGGGGCAGAGCCCGTTTATGGCTGTTTAACCATTTAACTTGCGAGAAGTGGCTGGAAGCAGCTGTTGTTTGCGAATGCTATTCAGCCAGGACACAAAACCATAACTTAGAACTAGTGTATATGGGCATTTGAGATCCATTTAGTTTTGTTCTGGGTTTTTGTTTTTCCACTGTATGAGTTAAGCTAAATACACAGATGCAATACATGGGCCACAATCAACAACCTGATCAACTCTATGCAAAGGAGATGTGCTGCACTGTGTGAGTCAAATGGTGGTCATAGCAGATACTGACTGGTTTTCGGAACCCCCCCCCCCCCCAATACAGTAGGACTGCGTGTTTTGGGGTGGCCTTTTGTTGTGGACAGCCTGGGGCGCTCCTTTGCGATGGTCGTGCTGTCTGGTCAGCGTCTTGGAATGCCACGCCTGTGGGGGTGGGTGGGTTGTCTCAGCGGGGTGGGGGGGGGGAGTTGCTCGGATTTAGACAAATTTGTGGACAGTGTTTGAGGGAGGTGGGCCCTTTGTGGATGGAGGGAGTCGTGGGTGTTTGGGTTTGGCTCATGGTCGATGGGGGCGGATACAGGGCTGTTGCATTTATGGTTTTGCTCACTGCATGTATACATATTTTTTTTTTTTTGGATGGACTTTTTTCAACCTGACTAACTATGCCAGTAGCAGCGGAGAGACGATCGGGTCCGCTCCCCCCACACCCTTAATGCCGAGTGAGCATTTGAATTTGAATAGCATTGAAGGGCGTAAGTGATGTCAAACGTCACTTCCGCCCATAGTTCTTAAAGGAGAATTTTTTTTTTTTTTTTAAATGTTTTTTTTTATTGCAGATCTGAGAACCTTTTTTTTTTTTTTTACAAGGACAGTGTAAAAATAAAAAGTAAAATAAGAAAAAAACATTTTTTAAAGTGCCCCGTCCTGCCGAGCTCACGCGCAGAAGCAAATGCATACGTAAGTCACGCCCGCGTATGAACCACCAACCACACATGTGAGGTATCTCCGCGATCGTTTGAATGAGAGCAATAATTCTAGCACTAGATCTACTGTATCTCAAAACTGGTAACTTGTAGAAATTTTTATACGTCGACGATGGAGATTTTTAAGTGCCAAAGTTTGTTGCCATTCCACGAGCGGGCGCAATTTTAAAGCATGACATGTTTGGTATCCATTTACTCAGCGTAACATCTTTCACAATATGGAAAAAATTGGGCTAACTTTAAATGTTTTATTTTTTTAACTCAAAAAAGTGAATTTATTCAAAAAAAAAAATCGCAAATATGGCGACATAAAGTATTGCAACAACCGCCACCTTATTCTCCAGGTGTTTTATTTATATATATATGTGTGTGTTTGGTGGTTCCAAGTAATTTTATAGCAAAAAACCTGGTTTTAACTTGTAAACTCGGAATCTCAAAAAGAGGCTCGGTCCTTAAGTGGTTGACTTTGTATTGACACCCGCAGCAGTTAGCGTAGGGCAGTGTGACTGCCCGTGAGTTCTATGCGATGTGGGAACCCGCACTAAAGGAAATCTGCTAGTAGTTATCCCCAGTGCCCTCTTTTCCTCCAGTGATTTAGGATACAAAGGCATTGGCAGCCTGACAGTATGAACACTGGTTGGAGCTGGGATTTTGAGAAGGTGGAAGTGCTATTACCTGTTTTCCTGTAGATAAAAACATACTGTGAAGCTTTGACTAAAGTTGAATAATGCCCTTGCTATAGGTGTATGCCATTTTTGTACCCCATGAAGTCTGACTGGGGCATTGCTAAGAGAGGCTGTTCATCTTCACTATCAAGGGAGTGAGCTCTTTTTGATTCAAACCCCCCTCACATGCACTTTTTTGCCCCTGATGCAGTAGTTCAGGGCTCAGTGTTTGAGAGCTCACTCCTCTGACGATGAACAGTGGCAGTGTCCTTGTATCCTAGGAGTCAGGCTTCATGAGGTATGAAAATAGCCTAGACCTTTTGCAAGCGCATTATTCAACTTTGGTCAAAGCTGCACAGTTTGTTTTTATCTACAGTTTCCCCTTATCTGCATTGGCAGTTTTTGGGTAAAGGTGAACTCACTCTTTAATCCCTTTTCTGCGAATGTGTGATAACTGTTTCCACATGAATATTTGTGGAGATGCAGCAAATTCGGTTGTAATACAAATGCGTATTTTGGATGAGATTTTTGTCCTTAATTTAAGTACTTTTTTCCAATCCACTTTAGTTTATTAGACTGTCTGTTAATGAATTACAGTGATGTGATGTTCTTTCCCATTAATGGAAATAGCCATTTCATCATCCTTGTTATGTGGCTGGCTGTGTTCCATCTCTCTTCTCTGGCCAGTCTTCTCCTTGTGCCACACTTTCTCTTCCCGACAAATTACATTCCTTATGACTGAGGCTTCATGACTTATGTCTAATGGATGAAGCAATGCAGCTTTAATTTGTACAAGAGCTTGAGATATTGAAAAGAAATTAAATTTGCTGTGATTTTTTGCTGCATCTGCTTAGCATCGACTTGGTAATGGTCATAGTTCTAGTCAGTGTTTTAACATCTTCCAGCTACAAGATGTCTGAACAGTAGCCCTGGCAAATCTCTAATGCCTTGAAGATGCGCAAGATCTTGGACACCATGCTTATTAGCTTGCTTTATGTGCTTACCTATAGTTAACTGAGTTAAGAACACACAGATCTGTTTTCAGTAATGCTGATTATATAGCTTTTGTGAATTACAGGCTTTTATAGGTTTCTGGAAGCTATTGCACAAAGGACTTGGAGAATTGGAGCATTGTTAGTGTGATTTAAAGCCAAGCTCAAGCATTGTTTGAAAGTGTATATAAACCCCTAACAATGGACTTCTATTATTTGCTCTTTTGGTCTGGTAAATACTGTATACCATTGCAAGTGTTTTGTTAGATCTGTTCAGTAAGCGCAAAAATACCTGTTATTCCTTCCAGAAATCTTGAGAGCTAATAACGTCCTGTGCTATTTGCCCATGCTACACTGATGTCAGTTACATTGTTTCCAGTTCCATGGACTACAGGGTACTTCCCCATGTTATGAAGCAGAGAAGAGGGGGAAGTGGCTTGTACTTGTGTCCTGTAGTGACAACGCTGCTCCTACATAGATGCAATACAGCGAGTTATTTTCACCATAAGACAGAAAGTGTTACTGATCAACAGGTCAACAGGTGAAAATAAGCAAAAGCCTTAAAACCAAATTCAACTATCACATTTAAGAACTAGTAAACTGCTACAGTACGTGTAAAAAATTTTTTCTTGGGTTTTAATACACTTTAATGTTTTGAGGTAAATTTTCTGTCACATTTTTTACTTATTTGTGACACCCATTTTGGAGACTTTGCCCTCCTTTTCATATGATGCCTGTATGAGAACTAAGGCTTGCAATTGTCACTGGGAGAGAAAAGCAAGAGAGCGCAATAAAACCCTGTCAGAAGTCATAACATTTCCCCTCTGTTGTGGCTTGTGGGTTTTTTTTGTCACCTATTGAAGAGATTATACTACTTTAGATTTGGGATCGACCGATTATTGGCGGCCGATATTCACTTTTTTTTGAAGTATCGATATTGGTCACAAATGTACTGATATTGCTTCAAGGGGTTGTACCGGGTGCTGCATACATCACACCGGTACCGTTTTTTAGAGTGGACGGTCAGCTTTATTGCAGTAACAACTGATGCGGCCGCTCGGCTGTTATTACAAGCAGTGGGAGGGGACATTCCCCTCGCTGCTCTGGCCGGGTCTCCCGTCCCACCTGAGGCCCGAGGGACCAGCCTGTACATCGGCCGGCCGAAGATTTGAACAAAGCTAAGGCTTTGTTCGGGTCTCGGATCTAGTAACCCTGAAGCAATGTCATGACATCACTTCCGGATTACTGGCATCCTAAAGGCGCCAGTTATAAAAAAAAAATAGAAAAGTATGCAAAAACGCAGATCTTGACGTTTTGAAAACTTCAAGTGCAGAGGAGGGCTTTGGGATCTCCATAAAGAGGACCTGTCACTACTTATTACTGTCACAAGGGATGTTTACATTCCTTGTGACCGCAATAAAAATGATTACAAAAAAATGAAAAGGACAGTGTAAAAATAAAAAGTTTAAATCTACAGAATATCGGCACCCGTTATCGGCCTTAAAGGCAGCCGAAAAATCGGTATCGTCCCTGAAAAAATGACATTGGTCGACCCCTGCCTTAGATTTTAAATCTACTTGCCTGTAGTTGCCAGCTATTTCCTTACTAGCCTTCTTATTAAACAGTATTAACTGTTCACCAGTCCTGGGGAGTTTCTCCTATTAGAAGAGGTTGATTAAAAAGATCAGTTAATGGTCCAAAATCTGGGCCTCGATGTTCTGTTAGAAGCTGTGATAAATAATATCAGGAGTCATTGGTTTATTAAGCTTTAAGCAAGCCAGTTCATCTGCCAGTGGCCTCTGCCTCTTTAAACCCTTGCCGACTGCCAATCTGGGAAAATACAACATTTGTTTGACGTTAAATACCAGGGTTATGGCTGCAGCTAGATCTTTATTTCCCCTCAGGTGCTAGACTTTCATATAAAAGTGATCCCCATGGCAGATTCACCAAAGGATCACTTTTAGAAGCGACGTAAGGGATGCGTGCCTCCCGACGCTTCCCGGGCTTACATTACTGATCGCTAAGCCCAGGAAACCAACTGGCGATAGTTATCCGGAGATAAGCAATGGCTAGATAGCCACTCATCTCTATGCCCTTAGAGGACCAGAACAACATCACTTCCAGTTCTCAGGCCATGACCCCAGATCTCTCCATAAAGAGGACCTATCATGCTGTATTATAGCAAGGGATGTTTACATTATCTTGTACTTTACCCTTTCTGTTTTAAATGGTTTGCCCTCTTAACTGCCACCTTTGCTTGATAGCTGGGTAAAGAAGTTAGAAAACAACAGACTTACTGGTTGGCTCACCAGGTAAAAATAGAGGCAGAAAAGCCTAAAATTAGAGAAGTCATGCTGCCACCACATTTATGGATTGATAAGCTGCAATCGAATACGTTTTTGCTTTTGGATTTAATACTTGCTTCACTTCTGTGCTTTTATGAAATTTTCAAATGCGCTTCTTTCTTTTGTAGGTGCAGAGCAGTACAGTGAATATAAAGGATATGCTGAAACCTACAAATGGGACCGTGTTCATGAAGATCCAGCTCCAAGGTAGCCTTATTGTATTCACTATTTGTTTGCTTTGTGTGTTTGCGGTAAACAGCTTATGTTAGATTTTAAAGTGGCACTCCACCCAAAAGGGGAAGGTCTGCTTGTTAGCACCCTCCTTCCCTCCACTGCCAATTTTATTTTTGGGGGGGTACCTGGTTTTGACATGTACCCGCTCCCACTTTTGGCTCAGATCGCCCCTGACTCGCGCATGCACAGTGGGAAACAGGCTGTGAAGCCACAAGGCTTCACTTCCTGTTTCCCTTACTAGAGATACCGACACCTGCACCCGAAGCCGATTGAAGAATCTGTTCGGGTGAGGACTTCGCTCGACCCCTGGACAGATAAGTGTCCTATTAAAAGTCGAGCAGCTACAGTATTTGTAGCGGCTGAGTTGAGATTTTTTTTGGGGGAGCCTTAAATTCCTCTTTAAAGGGTAAGTTCACCTTTACAAAAAATCAGTAAGATGAACTTACACTGATTCCCCAAACCCCCCCTCCCCCGGTCCCGCTGTACAGAAGACCGGTGATCACCCTCTGTGACACATTCGGTCGCCGCTTCATCAGTCCGGGGATTTGAAATCCCCGTGGCTTAATCTCCTAAATGTACCTCGTAAAGGTACGTATAGGAGGCATTCTAATTGGTCGACATCGTCCATGTGACCAATCCTGTCAGCGCTGGAGGGGAGAGAGCCACGGGGACTTAAAATCTCCGGACTGGTAAAGCGGCGACCTGATGTCTCACAGCGCATGATCGCGGGACTCGGGTACAGCATGACCGGTGGGGATAGGGAGGGGGTCCAGTGTAAATTCACATTACATTTTTTCTGTATAGTTGAACTTACACTTTAAGAAACTCTGTTGATAAAATGAAAATGGCAGACAATTCACGTGGACAGAATTAAGGCAAAATAAAACACATTTTTAACTGTTTCCCAAAAGTTACATTTAAGGTATGCCATGACCAACCCACCTGTCAAGCCATCAAATTGCTAGTGTCATAAATTATAACGTGCACTATACTGTGCCCAATGCAGAGGAAACAGAGGCTAAGGTGGCGGCTTCCTTGAATGTAAAGAATAGGAGGTTTTTGCTCTGCTTTATGCAAATTCTTGCTGCTACCATTGTCTATGCAGAAACTGCCACTCTAATGAAGAATCTTCTCTTTGGAAACCAACACTTCAAAGAGAGTCAATCTCCTCTGTCCCCCACTGTGCTCAGTGTTTCATCTTGCCGAACCCTCCCTCACTACTATGTCTTGCATTGACATAGGAGTTGGTGGAAGAAACCACTGAGCATAGCTTGGAAATTGTTGAATTTCCAGATAGACTTCAGGGATTATTCTGCAGTGTCAGAGCAGCATCTCTCAACCTGGGTACTGGGGGAAGTAAGCAAGGCCAACACTAAAATATTTTGCACCCTAGGCAAGACCAGCGGCACTTTATTGGCTGGAGTTTGCAGGGGACGGCTTCATCTCCAGCTAACATCCTTTAATCCTGCAGTGGTATGTGGAACGTTGGTGCAGTGTGGGGAACAGGGCAGCCATCATAAATGTTGGGGCCCCTTGCACAGGTTTAGGCCTGGGCCCCTTGGCATGAGCCCCGTGCATTAGAGTTTACCCCTTTCATTAGGGTTCCAAAATGTTGTCCCCCCCCCCTCCACACCTTACATCAGGTTCTCCAGAGTCCTCCCTACTTTCATCAGTGTCCCCAGAATACCCCCTTTTACATCAGGGTCCCCCAGAGTTTTCCCTTACAAGGGATATCCCAATTTTATTAGGCCCCCTTACATCAGGGTTCCCAGAGCCCCTTTACATCAGGGTCCCTAAAGCAACCTTACGTCAGGTTCCCCAGAGTCTCTTCTCCTTAATTTAGGGACCCCAAATTCACCCCCCTTGCGTCAGGGTCCCCAGAGACCATTCCCTTTTAATATGGTCCCCAAAGTTAGAAGGGAAGAGCAAAGTGGTGGGGTAAGGAGAGATGAGAGGTTTAAGAGAATTGTTGGGGTAGTGAAAGGGGAAGAGAGGGAGTATTGTGAAGACCCCAGCTTACATCAAAATCGGTTCCTTCTCATTGCAGCAGTCAGCTACAGGACAGGTGGAAGCTGGAAGGCTGGGCACTGGGACCAGATAGGTTTGGCAGAAGGAACTTCCTCATCCTTTGAATGCAGGGGCATGGTGGAGGGGCAAGCACGTGATTGGTTGCTAGGACAAGGGCTGGGGGGTAAAGAGGGGGCATGGCTGTGCCCTAGGCAGCTGTGGCTATTTTGCCTAGTGGTAGCACCGGCCCTGGAAGTAAGTATTTACTACTCTCAGGGAGACTTTTTCCTAACATTTCGATAGTACTGTATAGTGAACTAAAGTTAAAAAATAAAAAAATGTGAGCAGGCAGGCAATGTCTGTTCTGCAATCAAATACATTTTTCTGCCTGTTTGCAGTCTCCTTCAGGTGCAAATGCATTCAAACAGCTAAAAGGTGTCTGTGCGCTTTTGTTTGGTCTCTTGATACTATCTTTGTTGTGATTTTTCCACTTTTGAATTCAGTGATGGACATTTAAAACATTTTGGATAGAGTATAGTACAGCCTTTCTCAACATTTTCAACACAGAGGGGCCCTTGAAATAACTATCCAGTCTCGGGGAACCCCTGCTAAAAGTTACTATATCTACATCTCATGATACATTAGGTCAATGGGAAGAATGTGCCTCACACTTGTCCTCCCATCACGCCCCCCCCCCCCCCAAATTCCCTCACCTGCCCACCCAGGCCTGCACAGGGTACCACTCAGTGATTTTCTCTCCTGTCTTGTGGCATTTGCGGGATAACAGGCGGCTGGCAGTGGGGTGATGATCTCTCCTTTAGGCCGTATTCAGATCTGGCGATTTGGGGATTGTGGATGGAATTCCTGCAATTCTAAATCACAAGGCAATCCTGACAAAACTCACCGTGCGCGTTTGTATGCCATTCATTTTTTATGTCCCCTCATACGCGGTGTGGTTTTGCCACACAAAAGAAACTCGCTCCACTCCGCTTGTCACCAAAAAGGAGCAGGAGCTTCTTCTGGGAGACAGGCTTTGCGCACTGTGGTTTGCCGAGTGACTAACGCATCCAAACCGCACCTTTTTGCCAGGATTGCAGTGTGACTTGGAATTGCAGCAATTTCACCCACAATTGCCAAATACAGATGTGTGAACAGTGCCTAAAGGAGAGATCATCACCTCCTTGCCAGCCACCTGTTATCCCACAAGACAGGAGAGGAAAACAATTAGCAGCACCCTGTGCAGGCCTAGGGCGAGAGTTGCAGTTGAGGGAACACTAAGGGGTGATGTGGGAGCTCCAGCTATTTTTTTCCCCCTGGACCTTTCCAGGACATTATCACCCCTACAGCAGGCCATAATGTCTGCCATCATACACACCGCACTTCTTTCCTAAACAGACTACCTATCGTCATACACTCTGCACTCCTCTCCTGAACATACACTAGCCTCCAGCATTACTCCTGTTTTCTAATTGCTGGGGGCCACCATTTTGCAGATGCCCAGAGTCCTGGAGCAGCAGCAAATCTTCAAGCTGTCAGAGTAGATCATAGCACAGTGCCAAAAAATAGAACGCAACTGAGCATATGCAGAACAGGGTGAGACAATGTATTACTTAAGTTTAAAGTGTTTGTAAAGGCTCAAGGTTTTATACCTTCATGCATTCTATGCATGAAGGTAAAAAAAAATCTGTATGCAGCAGCCCCCCCACTACTTAACTGAGCCTCATTGCGATTCTACGATGTGCACGAGAGCTTTAGCTCTCTGGGGACTCTCACTCCTTATTGGCTGAAGCAGCCAATGAACCAGTGCGCCAATCTGGAGAGGGAGGGGATGGGGCCAAGCCATTGCTCTGTGTGTGAATGGACACCCAGAGCTGCGACTGGGGAGGGAGCCTTTTTGGGTGCCCCCATTGCAAGCTGTTTGCTATGAGGTTATTGGGCAGGAGGGAGGGGGCAAGCAGGGAACCCGAGAAGATCCTGGGGGGATCCAGGCTGCTCTGTGCAAAACCACTGCACAGAGCAGGTGAGTATAACATGTTTGTTATTTTTAAGAAAATAATTAAAAAAAGACTTTAATATCACTTTAAACTGTATAGACACTTTGTAATGTTTTACATTACTAACCGCAGAAGGGGCCGGCCTGAAGTGGTCTAGCAGGACTTAATTTTCTGACTAAATTTCCACTTTACAAAGTAAAATTTGGTTGTTTCGCAGTATCTGAAACAAAAACTGTAATTCCTATATGCAAGTGATCCTATTCAGACTTGCAATGGAAAATCATGTTTAGAGAATGAAAACTTGAATGTTGTCACTGTGGGACAACATCGTTCTTAGTAAAGACACTTTGATAACTTAGGTTCATTGTGATAAATCTTCATAGATCATATTTTAAAATGTGTCACCAACACTTATCTGATTAAAATCTATACTAACAGAATTGTTTTTCCCTGTAATGCATATAAAAATCTTTTCTTTACTACTTGCACACAGGGACAGTTGGCAGAGACGTACTACGGAAATTGTTGCAATCGATGCTTTTCACTTCCGACATTATCTTGATCAGTTTACCCCGGACAAGATAAAACGAGAACTAAACAAGGCATGTTTTCCTGTTTTTCTTCTTCTTTTTTTTTTATTTTTTTTATTTTATCAGTATTTTAATAATATTGCCATCACTGCTTACTGTTCATAAATAATACAACTAAATCATACTCTGATTTAGAGCCTCTTCAGACCTATCCAGTCAAATGTGTATTTTGCACTGCTGGTGCGTTCCTTTAGTGCAGGGGTCTGTCTTCAAACTTTTCAAACAAAGGGCCAGTTTGCTGTGCCATAGACTTTAGGGGGGGCCAGATTGTGGCCAGTTCGAGTATAAAATGTCCGAGACCCAGCATCGGTGAGAAAAAACATGGCCTCAAGGTTGGTGGTCAGTAGGAGTAGCAATAGTGCCCCATCATTGGAGTCAGTGGGAGGAATAGTGCCCCATCATTGCTCTCAGTGGGAGGAATAATGCCCCATCATTGCTGTCAGTGGGAGGAATAGTGCCTCATCATTGGTGTCAGTGGAAGGAATAGTGTTCCATTGTTGGTGTCAGTAGGAGAAATCGTGCCCCATTGCTGGTGTCAGTGGAAGGAATAGTACCCCATTGCTGGTGTCAGTGGGAGGAATAGTGCAAATTCAAACTTCGTACTTTGATACTACTCGCAGTTACACTGAAGCATGGAAGGAAAGTTGCACAGCACAGAATTGTGCAGGGGAAAGGGATCAGTTTTATAACCTGCATTAACTTCTAAAAAATGCAAAACAAGTGACCCTCTTAGCCATCTTTTACTTTTAATAAAATAGAATAAAAGTAATAAAAATGTAATATATTCCAGCTTACCAGTCCGAAGATGTGGTGGTTGCACTAGTTTTCATTTTTTGGACTAAGAACAGCTTCACAATTATGGAAAATACATGTTGATCTTGCCAGAAATGCAGTGTCCTTGTAACTTTCCATGAATTGATTTGATATATCAAATTTACTTTTTCCCAAAGCTATCCTCCGTGTACTAGCTACCGTGCCCCTCAGGTTATTTCGCTAATGGCTGGAAGACACGTCTGTAGTACTATCCTTAGTGTGAACAATATATATAAACCTGAATTGTGGGATTGCGATCATAATTCGTTCCGGGAACATGTTGTAATCCAAAGCGAAGTATAAAAGAGAAGAGAGACGCCTCTAAGTGTAGCAATATGATTACATTTAATGAAGGTACAACATTTAGCAACTCACATGGTTAATGGAGGCACATCTAAGTATGCAGGCATCTGGGGTAAAGCTGTCCACATAGACCAGGGATATGCAATTAGCGGACCCCCAGCTGTTGCAAAACTAAAAGTCCCATCATGCCTCTGCCTCTGGGTGTCATGCTTGTGGCTGTCAGTCTTGCTATGCCTCATGGGACGTGTAGTCCTGCAGCATCTGGAGGTCCGCTAATTGCATATCCCTGACATAGACCATCCTCCGCACTGCCGGCTCTCCCTGCTGTCAGTCTGCAATCATGATAGGGAAGACTACCCTGCAGTAGAGCGATGTGAAAGTGAGGCTTGAAGCGCTCATGGAGTGCAGCATGGAAGAGATGACGACAATGGCGGTGCGGAGGATGATCTATGTGGACAGCTTTACCCTGTATGGCTACATACTTAGATGTGCCTGTTTTAATCATCAACCATGTGAGTTGCTAAATGTTGTGTCTTCATTAAATGTAACCATATTGCTACTCTTAGAGGCGCCTCTCTTCTCGCTCTCAAACCAAGGTTTTACTGTACAGGCAAATCTTTTACACATAAACAAGGTTTGTTAAAATGACAAGACTATTAAAACCAAGGTTACAGTTTTGGGATGATGTTGCCCTGGAAATAGGGTCAGAAAATTGGCCTACGTGTTTTGCGGGCTACCCAGCTTCATCAGGGCCTTGGAGCTTAGCATAAAAATATGTATATACTGCTAGAATATATCAAACAGGTTGTTAGAAAGTATTATATAAGATGTTACAGGATTAAACAACATTATCCAACGTTGTACCAATGAATGTATAAAAATGCATTAAACCATTTAAATGAAGTCTGCTGAATGGCCCACGGCAGGTTGTGGAGTGGGGAAGGGAGAAGGAAGCAGTATATAATTATCACTGAAAAGCGAGATATTGCAGGGCCAGAAAAAAGGGGACATACAAAAGACATATGAACAGCATGTCAAGGGAGTTGCATGCTCCTCTCTCCCCCTTCCCCCTCTTTTCACCTTAACCTCCTTCCTGCCCTCTTTTCCTCTTCCCCCTCCTCCCTGCCCCCCCCTCCCTTCGCTTGTCCGTTCCCCCCCTCTCTTCTCCTTTCCCTTCCATCTTCCCCCCACTCCCCCCCCCCCCCCCCCTCACGTAGGCCAATTTTCGGACCCCATCTCCAGGACAACAACAACCTGGATAACAAAACTGTATAACCTTGGTTTTGAGTAGTCTTGTCATTTTAACAAACCTTGTGTGTGTGTAAAATAAAGATTTCTCTATAAACTTTTAATTTCAGTGTTTCCTAGTGCTTATTTGACCCTACAGAGTACATGCAAAGTCCCACAATTCAGGTTTATATACATATATTGTTTGTTCTTTTTGGGATGGTACCCTCATAGGGTGATAATTATCCCACACTTATCCCCCGTACCCTTTTACCCTGTCCTTAGGGTGACAATCATGGTGCTCCATGCCATGACCGAAATATGTAAGCTGCAATTGCTGGCTTTCTGAAATTCTCAATTGGCTAGCTGTCAAGCAGAACCAGTAATGATTGAGCAAACCTGAAGTGTGTGAAACACGT
>BLSH010072384.1:810022-829357 GCA_018402905.1 Glandirana rugosa | reverse complement strand
CACCAATTTATGTGTCACCCGTGACGTGCGAACATTAAAAAAATAAAGTCTCGGAAAACCACGTGTGACGTGTCTCTGTGGTCGTCTTACAGTCGCCACACCTTCATAAAATTTTACTTGTTCCTGTTGGGTGCCTAACGTCTGACGTTTGAAACAAGCCGATTTAATGGTTCTCCGCCATTTTTTAACAAAGAATGTTATGGTCATTAGACTATTTCGTAAACTTTAATTTTGTTTGTACTCGTACCTCTTAATGCATATTTTTAATTTTAGCACAAACAGTACCATTTCCAATGTTTGATTGTAACATGGGAACCTTCATATCATCTTTCTTTGCCCTCCCCCCATCTTTCCCCATTCCACCCACCAATAGGGGCTGACCCCTGCAAGTTTGCTGCAGAGTTGGCTGGTGAGTGCTACTGCTAGTGGTAAATTCTCCATGCTCATGTTTGTTTTAATTTCAAATGCTTTATCAGATTACTGGTATTGTAAGAAACAATTTTTTACCGCCTCTTGGTAATTTAGCCGAACAAAGTTTGCAGTCTGCAATCCGTGGGTTGTCCTTGTTCATTTTAAAATACTTCCACACCGCTGACATTCTGCTGGTGTCTCTGTGCAGTGTGCACCAAAAGGCTCTGAAATAAAAAAATTACAAGCGTGCAGTGCCCACTGTGTATTTAACCACTTCAATACTTGCCACTTTCTCCCCCTTCCTGCCCAGGCCAATTTTCATCTTTCAGTGCTATCACACTTTGAATGAAAATTGCGCAGTCAATGTCATGTAACACTATACCCAAATTAATTAAATTTTTTATATTTTTTTTCACACAAATAGAGCTTCTTTTTGTGGTATTTATTTAATCACCATTGGGTTTTATTATTTGCTTAAAAAAAACAGCTTTTTTTTTTATTTCTTTCAGAAATTTTTGTAAGTACTTTTTCTCCATTACTGATATGTGCTAATAGGGCTGCACTGATGGGCACTGATAGGATGCACTGATGGGACACTGATGAAGCGGGACTGATGGGCTAGCATTGATGATGAGGCACCAATATGCAGCACTGATGGGCACTGAACTGATAGGTGGCACTGATATGTACTGATAGACAGCACTGAATGCTACTGATAGGGTGGCACTGATGATGAGGCACTATTATGCAGCACTGATGAGCACTGAATTGATAGGTGGCACTTATATGCACTGCAGCACTGATGGGGTGGCACTGATGATGAAGTACTAATATGCAACACTGATGGGCACTGAACTGATAGGTGGCACTGACAGATGGGCACTGATGGCTGGCACTGATAGGTGGCACTTATGGGCAATGATAGGTGGCCTGATGGGAACTGATGAGCGGTACTGATGGGCACTGAAATGCAGCACTGATTGGCAGTTGCATAATGGCAATATGGCATAATAAATATATAATGGCATCCATGATGAGACAATACAATATGATTCAATTTCATTTTGCAATGACAACTGTATGAAATATGAAGAATACAAAATTAATGATGCAACGTCCATCTTGGTACACCCTCCTCCTGCACTCAGCCACAGTAAGCCTAAAGTCAGAAGTGGACATCTTGTTACACCCAGTCCATATAGTTATAACTATATGGGCTGGGTGTAACAAGATGTCCACTGCAGCCTTGTGACTGAGGCCAAGTCCAGGGTGTACCAAGATGGGTGTCACACTCGCCATGTTCAACATCTGACGTCTGACAGACGGAAATCTCACTTCAGTTCCGTATGAAATAATGGTCGAATGAAATAACGGCGACACGGACAGAACATGTGGCTGCCCCGGAGCCCCTGCCTCAGTCAGCTTACCATCTGCTCCTGCCTGACCTGGAATCGCTCTCCTCTCCTTCTCCACCCACTGACTTCCGAGAGCAGGCACCACCACCTCTTCGTTCCAAGGTATCGGATCAAGTATTGGGAGCATTTGCCCGAGTACAAGTACTCGGAAAAATGCTCGGTATCAGCCCCGATGCTAGTATCGGTATCGGGACACCCCTGCGGGTCACCATATATTACTATCATCCCTTGTTATAGCAATAAAAGTGATCGGAAATTTTTTTTTTAAAAGGAACATTGCTAAAAAAAATACATAAATAAAAAAAACAAAAAACATTTTTTTTAAAGCGCCACTGTCCCCACGAGCTTGTGTAGCAAAGAAAACACATATGTAAGTCGCGCCCGCATGTGAAAACTGTGTACAAACCACACGTGAGGTATCGCCACAATCGTCAGAGTGTGAACAATAATTCTACCACTAGACCTCCTCTGTACCTCTAACCTGGTAACCGTTAAAAAATTTTAAAGCGTTGCCTATGGAGATTTTTAAGTACCGGAGTTTGTCTCCATTCCGCGTGTGTGCGCAGTTTTCAACCGTAACATGTTTGGTATCTATTTACTCAGCGTAACATCCTCTTTCACAATATACAACAAAATCAGGCACACTTTACTGTTTCCTTATTTTTTAACTCAAAAAAATGAATTTTCTCCAAGAAAATCACGATTGAAAGACCGATGCGCAAATACGGAGTGACAAAAAAGTATTGCAATGATCGCCATTTTATTCTCTAGAGTGTTTGACAAAAACACAATGTATAATGTTTGGGGTTTCTAAGTAGGGTTGCCACCTCATCCCTTTAAAACCGAACACATAAGAATTACACAGGTTCTGTGGCTGATTAAGGTGGTAATTAAACTCACTTGGTGCCTTATCTGCATTAAAGTAACCTCAGAACCTGTGTAATTCATATGTGTTCGGATTTAAAGGGATGAGGTGGCAACCCTACTTCTAAGTAATTTTCTAGCAAAAAAAATCTGATTTTAACTTGTAAACACCAAGTGTAAAAAAATAGGCTCGGCCCTTAAGTGATTAATGAGTGAAATAAGTATTTGATCCCTATCAATCAGCATGATTTCTGGCTCCCAGTTGTCTTCTATACAGGTCTTTTAAAGGGATTGCTCCTAATCTCAGCTTGTTACCTGTATAAAAGACCCCTGTCCACAGAAGCAATCGATCAAATCAGATTCCAATCTCTCCACCATGGCCAAGACCAAAGAGCTGTCAGGGACAAGATTGTGAACCTACACAAGGCTGGAATGGGGCTACAAGACCATTGCCAAGCAGCTTGGTGGGAGGGTGACAACAGTTGGTGCAATTATTCGCCATTGGAAGAAACACAAAATAACTCTCAATCTCCCTCGGTCTGGGGCACCATGCAAAATCTCACCTCGTATCGATTTAATAATCATGAGAACGTTGAGAACCTACATGGGAGAATCTTGTCAAATGATCTCAAGGCAGTTGGGGCCACAGTCACCAAGAAAACAATTGACAACACACTATGCTGTGAATGACTAAAATCCCGCAGCACATGTACAGGCCCATCTGAAGTTTGCTAATGAACATCTGAATGACTCGGAGGAGAACTGGATGAAAGTGTTGTGGTCAGATTAGACCAAAATCGAGCTCTTTAGCATCAACTCAACTTGCTGTGTTTGGAGGAGGAGAAATGCTGCCTGTGACCCCAAGAAAACCATCCTTGCCATCAAACACGGAGGTGGAAACATTATGCTTTGGGGGTGTTTTTCTGCTAAGGGGACAGGACAACTTCACCGTGTCAAAGGAACAATGGACGGAGCCATGTACCATCAAATCTGTTCTCTGCTAAAGGTACATTTCCACATTGAGGGGCCAATGGATGGGGCCATGTATTGTAAAATCTTGGTTGAGAACCTCCTTCTCTCAGCCAGAGCATTGAAAATGGGTCGTGGATGGGTATTCCAGCATGACTATGACCCAAAACACACGGCCAAGGCAACAAAGGAGTGGCTCAAGAAGAAGCACATTAAGATCCTGGAGTGGCCTAGCCAGTCTCCAGACCTTAATCTCATAGAAAATATGTGGAGGGAGCTGACTATTTGAGCTGCAACCTTAATGACTGAGAGGATCTACTAAGTGGAGTGGGACAAAATACCTCCTAAATTGTGTGCAAACCTGGATGCCAACAAGCAATGTCTGACCTCTCTAATTGCCAAAAAGGATTTTGCCACCAAGTATGAAGTCATGTTTTGCGAAGCAATCAAATACTTATCTCATTCATTAAACTGCAAATCAATTCATAACTTTTTTGAAATGTGTTTTTCTGGATATTTTTGTTGTTCTGTCTCTCGCTGTTCAAATAAACCTACCATTAAAATTATAGACTGATCATTTCTTTGTCACTGGTCAAACGTACAAAATCAGCAGGGGTTCGACTACTTTTTTTTTCCCCTCCCTGTATATATAACACTGGGGAGAAAGTGCTATAACCTCCTGTGGTAAATGTGTATATGAACAGCTCACCTTGTTCTCGTGTTTTCATACAGTAAAACTGTATGTTCGTGCAGCAGTGGCTACAGTCTGTTAAACATGTTTCACTATGAGGATATTCTATGTCTACTGATCAAGCTGCAGTAAATCTTAATCTGTCCATGTGTTTTGCTAGTTCTTAACTAAATTCAGAGAAATTGTTTGTTTGATGTTGTCTGGACAATTGTACAGTCTGCCTTTGGTCACTTTCTGATTCTTTAGAATATGACTCCATTCATTCATCATTATGTCCTAATAACTTGCCTGGCTCAGCAGTTATTTTTTTAATGCCTGCTGCTAACTTCATATTGTGCCCATGTTTCAGAGCAAGGTGGAAAATGGGTTTGCCTGCATCTTATGGTTCTTAATTACTATGTTAAATAACTTTCAGTCTTGAAAAATACATTATGGTACCCCAGGGCATTTTTCTGCCCCCTCTTTTTCCATGATGGCACAGCAAACATTCCCTTTAATCAGTCATCTAGTTATGTTGTGTGCGTTGTTAAAACATTGATTTTCATTACTCCTTTCCGCAGGTAAAATATTAGCCCACGTAAAATATAGAAAACCCCTTTCTAATCAGTCAGCAACTCTGTGAGAGAAGTACATTTCCATTTCCAAGCTATTGCTCTGGTTAAGATAAATTTTGTTTTGAAATCTTGCGTCCCATTAATAACAGCACATCGATCATTCAAAAATGCTCCTAAAAAGAAAAGGCATAAATAAAGAAGGCACAGGAGCAACTTATCCATTTTAAGTGTGCTTGTGACAGCTTAATTGGTAGAGCAGATTTGCTAACAGTTAAATTCATTTCAAGTCGGGCCAGAAGATCTTCGTCATCTGAACAACTAACTGCCACTGGCTCATTATTTAGACTGGGATTGGCTTGAGAACGGATGACTATGGCTCTCCACTGAGTTTCCTAGACCCGTCTTTTTTAAAATACATGGTTTTATTTAAAAAGAATGGGATTTTATCCAGGAAACAAAAATAAAGCTGTTTGTTGTCATGTTTCTGTTAGTGATTCTGTGAAGTGCATTTTCTCCAAAGACTGCTGTGTTTTTATTATTTGGCCATCTAAAATCTACCAAAGCCAGATATTTCACAAACATTTGGGTAAATGATTATATGTACCACATTCCTGGTGCACCGAGAGGGTAATGTTTGATAGATTGCTGGAGGCCGCGTGTCAGATCTTTACTGCAGATGTGTAATGCATACAGTCAATAGGAAAGCTTCATTACTTGTCAGAAAGCTGCTGATGTTAACCCCTTTGGGGGATCTATTTAACATGGCTGAGGTCAGCCGCCTGACAAAGTGGTCACTGCAGTGATTTGGTAACACTGTGCTGAAGGCTGATCTGAAACTGAATATCTCAGCATTGATGCATGGTTTAAGATCTATGGTTAAGAGACATTTTAGTCCTAAATAAGAAAAAATCAGTTTTGAAGCAATAATAATAGCCATTGACTGACTGGGACACATTTTCCTTTTCTGTGCAGCAAGTCCTTAGTTTAACAGTGCCCTTTCTGCATTCTGGCTACTGTATCCTTTATGCCAAGTATCTTGTTCTCTGAGCTTGTAGTTATGTCTTCATGGAGGCTCATCTCTCCCTATTGACACCTTTCTGAACCGTCCTTTTAACAATCAATCGGTCAAATATTCTACGGATTCAAACATTCTCTAAGGCCCTTTCACACTGGGATCGCCCGATCGTCAGCGGTAAACCGCCGCTAATTTAGCGGCGATCTACCGCTGTAATAGCAGTGCTATGGCTCCGCTATTTGGATGGCAGCACTGCACTTTTAACCCCCCCCCCCCACAAGGGGTTAAACAGGGGTTAAAAGTGCCAGCTCTCCCGGAGTGGTGCACAGCCACTACGGGAGCGCTGCCCATTCAATATAATGGCGGGGCAGTGGAGGAGTGGTGTGTACACCACTCCCCACATTCGTGAAAAATCATGCTTGCAGGAGTTTAATTTTACTCCCGCAAGCGCACCGCCCTGAGCCGCCGCAGTGTGAAAGGACACACTGAGTTGAATGGGGAGACGCTTTACAGGCGCTATTTTTAGCGCAATAGCGCCTGTAAAGCAACCCAGTGTGAAAGGGGCCTTAAAGACAATCACATGGCAACTTAGGCCTCATACACAGGGACGTTTTTTGACGCCGGCGTTTTCTGGCGTTTTTTGCAGCTCTCCATGTTAGTCAATGACCCCATAAAAATGTCGGCGTTTTTGAGCTGTAGATGGCGTCGGCGTTAGTGAGCTGAAACTAGAACCCACAGCCATCGCGTTCTGAGGCTGTAACGTTTTGGCATTTTTTGACGCCGACGCCACAATACGCCAACAAACGCCACCTATTATTATACCGGCGTTTTCCGGCGTTTTTTGACGCAGACGTTTTTAGGTTGAAAAATAGCAGAGGGATGATTTTTTTTCAAAAAACGCCTATTGACACCGACGCTCACTAACGCTCAAAAACGCCGATGCATAACGCCGAAAAACGCCGACTTTTTTTCCTTGACGTCGGGCCCGACGTTTTGTTTATTTTTTTAGAAACGTCCGTGTGTATGAGGCCTTAATTGGAAAGTCAATAGCTTTGATTAAAATTGCTAAATTTGAGATAAGATTCTTTAATTGAAATAGTTATATCAAACATGCCTATTATTCATTTATGACCGTTGTTAATTACCTGGCCATACCACTGCAAGTTCAAGTAATATGAAATAATATACAGGCGGTCCCCTAGTTACAAACATCCGACTTACGAACGACTCCTACTTACAAATGGAGGGAGGCAACAGGAAGTGAGAGGAAATTTACCCCTAGGAAGGGAAATTCACTCCTGTAGGAGTTATTATGGGAAAAGGGTCTCCACTGAAGCTTTATTACCAATCCTTGTTTCCACAACAACCCAAAATTTTCAAAACCCAATTATCATTGGGGCAGGAAGTGAGGTGAAATCTTCTGAACAGACACATAAGACAGCAAAACAAACCTTACAGGGGTGTTCACCCTTCCCTTTGCTATCCAAAAAGCTTAAAAATATTTTTTTGGGGCTGAAGCTACACTTAAAAAATGTACCTGTTCCGATTTACAAACAAATTCAACATAACAAACCTACAGACCCTAACTTGTTTGCTCACAACTACAGGCAGTCCCCGGGTTACAAAGACATGGTTTTGTGCAACTCACCTGTGTGCTGCCTCGTTTCCCAATTCAGTGCTGCATACTAACAGTTGGGGAACGAAGGGAATTTATTATGAAAAATAATTACATAAAATAACTGACAGCGTCATTTGACAATAACTTAACTTAAATAAACACAGCTGTCAGACAAACTTAGAGACCTACCACCGCTGACCCCCTTCAGGAAATATTGGTTCTCAACTTTTGTGCTCATCGCTGGCTTCAATACAGTCACTGACCCAGAAGAATTATACAGATTGGAAAAAAGTCTGCATACCTACGTTAGGTTAGAATCAATGTACTGAACCAAGAAGGCAAGCACGGCAGCCAAGCGGCTATCATTTTCAGAGGTAAAGGTCGGCAATGACAACCTTCCTGTTTCTATAATGTTTACTTTAAACAGTTATTTAGAGAACACACACGGCATGAAAAGGAAGGTTATTGGCTAACCTGATTTTAAATAATGTCTATTTCAATTACTGCATTTCATGAGTGTACTTTGTCTATTGTAAACCGTATACAATGCATTCATCTAGTATGACTCCCTGGAGAGCAATTAATAATTGAATACATCAGAATCAACAATGTACTTTTGTAGTGTAAACTCGTATTTGTTTTATTACAGCTGGTTATTTCTTTTTTCTTTATTAGGCTTATTGTGGGTTTTACAGAGAAGGAATTGACCCTAAAAACCTTTCAGCCGTAGCAACTGGCAACTGGGGATGTGGAGCTTTTGGTGGGGATCCGAGATTAAAAGGTGACTAATTTAATTAATGAAAAATAAAATGAGCTTGTAACATTTTAGAAAATAATTGTGACTGGAATTGGTGCTGTCCTAATAAATGTTTGGGGTATGTGTGTGTTTGGGAGGATATAGTTAGGAAACTGGCCCCATGCAGCTCCAGACTCCTTGAATAGCATTAGGTTTACTGCAAAGGACATTCCATTTTTTAATATATTTGCAAGCTGGACCCCGACTCAAAGTGAACTAGTCTTTAGGAAATGCTGAATAAACCAGCATGCTATAACTGCTCGAGGTATAGTTCTTTGCCTTATTATTTAGGTGGAAGGTTGGGGGATGGGGTTGATCCTGAGCTGCAGTAAAATCGGTATGTGCAAAATGGGAACACTCAGATCTTGGGAGCTTACTTGAGTGTCCTGGAGCTGAAAAGTGGAGGACTTTACCACAATCTTTTATTTCTTTTTGTTGCATAGTCAAGCTGGTTTAAACAGTATTTTCTGTTTCACTTGTCTTACTCTTAGCCTAGGTTCACACTATTGCTGCTGCATAGTTATGTGTTTTTCAGTGCATTTTTGTAGCGGGTTTTTGATGTGTTTTTCATGCTTCATACTTTTTTTTTTTTTTTTGTAGTAGGGGGAAGGCTGGTTGTTAAACACCAAAACCCAACCAAAAATGCACCAAAAACGCACGTACATACATTGAAATCCATGGGGCCAAAATAGCACTATGCTGCTCTAAAGGAAGCACATGCTCAGTTTCAAAAATTGCACATGTTGCATTGACGTGAAAGGGCACCATATAGAATGTGATTTCCATTGTTGTGCATTGCAGCATGAAAGTAGGCAGGAGAAATCGTACTAATGTAATTGTGTCTTACAGTCCTAGTAGGAGGCAGATACATGGTTCTGACATTTTTTTTCTTAATGCAAAGGCGTGCGTGCTTCACATGGTGTCTGAAGGATCACTTAACTTGCGAGACATTGTCTATAGGGCTTTTATATATTTCTTTATAGTTGACTATAAAGTAAGAGCCAGTGGGTTTTCTTCATTGTCATCGCTGTAATCTTGGCAAATCCAAAAACTGAAATATTTATTTATAATATAGTTCATAATTGTGGCCACGTTCGACCTTAATGTGTTCTCTCTAAAAAATTGTGTTTTTTTTCACAGCATTGGTGCTCTGAATCTGATTGATTTCCGACAGGAGTGATACCATTTCTTTTTTTTTTTTTTTTTTTTTTTTTTTTTTTTTTTTTTAGTAAGCACAAATTAATGCATCACATCTTTTTTATTGCAGCATAGTTGTGATAGTCTGAAGATCGAATAGTGAATAGTTTGGTTGTAAGCCTGAAAAATCTAAATTACAATGAACAACACTACCTTATTCAGCAAAGCAGGACAAGCAATCTGTCCCCAGTCTGGTCAGGAAAGGAGCAGGCACTCTTCTGCAATCTTTCTCAGTTTCCCTCAGGGAAAAAAATCCATCACAAGTTAAAAAAAAAAAAAAAAAAAAAGTGTCATCACAACCCCTCTCCTATGATTGACCGACTAAATAATTTGACTCATGCATGCAAAGTGCCCATGCCTCCCACCACCACAGATTTCTCTCTCCCTAACTCCTCCTGCTGCCCCTGGATTAGCTGTTCTGTGCTTCAGCTTTTAGAGCTAGGAGGGGAGTCCCGTGATGTAAGGACTAAACCTCTGGAGCTGTCGACATGCCTACAGAACCGCACAGGTTCTGCAGGCTAATAACCCAATACCACCCAGCCTATAGCACAATGACGCCGGGGCCCGCCTCTTGTCCCTCCAGGTGGACGTCAAATAATCTGTCACCGGCAGGGTCCATGGTATTTAATTTTTTTTTTTTTTTTTTTACTGTAGTTTGTGATTTGTAAGGGCTCCGGGGGCATGGGTATTATAAGTGGACCTTACTTTGTACTGTAAGGTCTGCTTTAAATGTACTTATTCCTGTTTAGGTAGTAAATGGTAATCTTAGACATATTTATGAGTCAATCTGTTAAAGGTTGAGCAGTTAATAAGGTCAAGGAATATCAGTGCAGGTGGGAAATAAACAGTTTTGAGTGATAAATTCAGTGTCTCAAGATGGATAATGATTTAAATACCAGAATGTCTATTAGTCACCATGGTTGATAGACATTAATCTGGTTATATTGTTATTTTTATTGATAAGGTAGGCTTTGAAAATAGAGTGATGACTGGGTGGTTTGAAAATCAAGAGGCATCCACTCTCCTTTCATAATTTGTTAGAAAAACTGCCCAAGCTTTGGTCTTGTAACCGTCAGAAGTTTCTTTGTGGAGTTTGCTCATTGTAAGTACATCAGGACAGAAGTGCAGTGGACAAAAGTGCATAGTTTGAGTAGCAGTAGTTCAATGACAGCCAACTGTCTTTAGTTAGTAACTGTGTTTTATTTTAAGTAAAATTTTTTTAAATGTCTAGCTTAGTTCAGTGCAATACTTGCTTGGCATTTGTTTTTTGTGGTGCATTTTGGAAGCTGGGTTGCTGCCCTATCTGTGCTTGTGCACATTAGCATAGTGGCTGTCATCCGAGATCTCCATCTTTGGCGCTGAGAGCAGTGGGATACCCGGAGGAAAGGCGGCTGTGCTGTTGACATCTCTCCCCGCTGGCATCCCACTGTATCTTTCTCCCCTGCCCGCTGCTGTCGCTTCCAAAGAGACCGCAACAGCAGACAGCAATGTGTCTGTGTTGCGAGAGCCCACTCGGCCCCTCCCTCTTGCAACCACCACTCAGGCAATCAGCAGCAGGAATGGATGCTGGAAAGTGTAGTTTAGGGATAGGACTGCTTAATTGCACAGGATTAGCTGCAAAACTACAAGTCCCATAAAACTATGGGACTCAGGAGAAGCAAGGTTAGATTTTTTTAAAGGCACAAAGCACATTTTGAATTAATAGGCACGTAATGTGTAAGAAAGAAAACAGCACTTGAATAATGAATGTTTATTAAGCAATTTAAAGCACATGACAGTTTAGAGTAATGTAAATCATATTATTGTTTTTGAATTCACATTTTAGCAATTGAAACATTATTGGTTGGCTATATGTTAAGTTTGCACAGTATTATGAAATATTTTTGTCAATTTTTATTTATTTATTATTTGATTAGTGCTGCATATTAGGTTTTAAGTTCACCTTTTGAAAAAAAAAATAAATAAATGCACATTTTTTGCAGGTAAAGCGCATATATATATATTTTTTTTTTTCTAAGGAGACTGCAGAGCATTGCACCCACGATCAGCAGATTGCGGGTGCGATGCCATTCTTATGCAGACTCTCAGGATAGCTGTCTTCTTGTACTTCCGGCACAGGCAGAAAGATCAATGGACTATGAGGGAGCTCATAAGCACACTCAGTCTCGGTGCACACCTATGCGGCTGAGCTTTCTGCATTTTCTTCCCGGTTTTTTTTTTTTGTTTTTTTTTTTTACTGTTTTTTGCCACGATTTGCGCTTTGCATTTTTTTTTTTTTTGGAGGGGGGAGGAATTTGTTCCTAGGCAGGTTTAAGAACACATCAAAAGAACAACACTTGCGTTTCTGGTGCAGCTCCATTGAAGTCTATGGCATGCAAAACACAAACTGTAGTGAGAAAAAAGTCCCCGACCCTTTCCGAAAATCCCTACGCTGCAAAACGCACAGATCTGAACTACATCCACAGGACACCATGTTAAATGGACTGTAGTGCTTTTCTGCCAACTACAAAATGCCGTAAAAAGCGCATAGGTGTGAACCTAGGGTCACAGTTCACTGAGAACTACAAGCAATTGGCCAGAAAGGTTGATGGTACTAATGCCCCGTACACACGGTACGACGATCGCATTCAACAGGTCGTACTCACGACCGTTGTATGCGATATCGATCGTTCGTATACGCGATTTGAACAGTCGAACATACGACGGTCATACAAGGGAGTTGTATGAGCAGACTAGAAAACTTGGTCGTACCAACAAGCTCTCATACGACCGTTGTATCGTGTGTACAGAGCAGTTGGTACAAGTTGTATTGTGCAAAACACGCATGCTCCGATGTCAGGAATGGCTGGATGCTAATTACATGCACCTGAACGTTCTTTCCCCGGATGTACGATCGTGTAGTGCAGTCAGTATGCTGCATACAACAGCCAACATACGATTCAACACGGTCGTACGTGCGATCGTCGTCCCGTGTGTACGAGGCTTTAGTCTATTCACAGGAAACTATGAATTAATGACACGGCCATGTGGGCGGAGCCCCATACAGCTACACTGTTTTCAAATTTTGACAGTGGATTCGTGGAGAGGATCCCCCGCCCACTGTCACAGGGAAGGGGGGGAGAGGGGGTGCATGCTATACATGTGACATGTTACACCCTAAGTACAGGTGTAACATGTTCTAAAGTTGAACTTATCCTTTAAACTGCCCAGGAAAGCTGGGGGCTTTTGCACCCAGGATCTGGAATGGGGAGGACCTTTGCTCACTGGTACCTGTAAACCAGAGGTTTGACCGTAGAGAACCCGATTCTGCTAGACAGAGATGTGAATATCTGTTGCAGCATAGCCTTAGCTACACAAGCAACACCCATGTCACAAGGATAACGGAGTGTGCATTCAACGTCCGCACACACACCGCTGTTCGCTAAGGGCTTTGGGCAGAGACTGAAGGGGCCCCTTTCGCCACGGATGCCTACAGCTGTACCCTTGGGACTTGAGAGGGCTATCGGCACATCATTATCAATAAAGTGGCACCAGGCTCGCTTGAATCACCTAAAGCTTTTGAGAAGCTTTAATTCATCTTTAGCTTTGCTTTGTTTCGGAGGAATTACAGGTATGAGATACACACAAACACACACACACACAAACACACACACACACACACACACACACACACACACACACACACACAGGGCATCTGCCAATCTTCATTAAAGCATTAAAAGCACATCAAAAAAGCTTATTGAAGCTGTAGGCACTTTAATATGTGTTGTCATTTTTATTGGCACTCGGCTTCCCTCCCATCAGCAGAGCAGCGCAGGGAAGTGTCAGTGAGACACCACTTCTGCCACACTAATGCATTCCAATCTCAGAATTCCCCACGCTGTAGCCACACTGAGGGGGAGGCATTGTGCATCCACGCATTGTACAAGATGGGAAACATTGTTTGGTTCTCTAACTTTGCTGTAGCTGCGATCATCCACTCTTGTGATGAGGAAGAGTTGGGGTGCAGTTTTGCTAGGGGGGATGGTCCCTGTTTCCAAGAGGAGGACTGTAATTGGCCACTGCTAAAGTCAGTCCCAGTCTTGCTAGCCCTACCCAGCATCTGGAGGAAGATGACTCTTGTCGCTTGGTTGCCACTACCAATCTCAGAAAGATGGGACTTCTTCTTTGTTGTAATACACAAATAAATATTTTGTATGTATGTGTCACTACTGACACCTCAGCTCTGTGTCGTCTACTACTACTGACCTCTGCATCACCTACTCCTAACCTGTGAGATCTGTCTCATTTAATCCTGAACATTTACGTTAGGTGCTACTGAACCCCTGCACTCTGTGTCCCTTTAAGCCACAGCCAGTATTCCGTGCAATAAAAATCAGCACGCCACACTTTTTCTCAGTTGGGAGGGCCTAACTTATGATCTTGCACACAGGCCCAGTGCTTTCAGAACATGGCCCTGACCTGAGCTTATCACTGCTCATTCCTTCCAGATGCTTGTATGTGACATCACATACAAGCACCTGGGCTGGATGTGAGAGGCGGATTAGCGGGGATGAGTCTGCTAGAACAGGTAGCTGTGTCTCATCTCTGCCTCCTTGCCTTGCTCTGCATATTGTGCATATCATAGATGAGGGTACAGTGGTTGGGCAGATGAGCAGGAGGGTACAGCGGTTGGGCAGATGAGCAGGGGTGTTCAGTGTTAGGACAGATGAGAAGGGCGTTCAGCGATGGGAGAGAAAAGCAGGAGGATGCATTGGTGGGGCAGATGTGCAGGGGGGTACATTGGTGGGGCAGATGTGCAGGGGGTACAACGGTGGGGCAGATGTGCTGGGTGGGGTACCCTGATGGGGCAGATGTGCGGGGGGGTACCCTGATGGGGCAGATGTGCGGGGGGGGGTACAGTGATGAGGCAGATGTGCGGGGGAGTATAGTGGTAGAGCAGATGATAAATAGGGCTACAGAGGTGGGGTAGATGTGTAGGGTTACAGTGGTGGGACAGATGAGCAGATGGGTTCAGTGTCAGGACAGATGAGAAGAGGGCTCAGCAGTGAGACAGAAGAGCAGGGGGGTACAGGGGTGCCTTCTTTCAGAAATAAAAGCAGATACAAAAGTTGCAAATATATGTGCATAGGAAGGCGGTCCCTGAGAAAGAAATGACTTTGCCAAAAGTAACTTTTGTATCTGATGTTGCAAACCAGGAAAGTGTTGTGGATACGTCTTCTAAAAGGAGAAGTCAACTTTTTGTGGGTGATTTTATTTGTAAGAGGTGTTTCTTTAAGAAATCATGTGGAAGTGTCAAAGGAAGTTGTGTTTACCTGGTGCTATTGTAAGGAAAGTTAAAAGGCGCATTTAAAATATTGTTAAGCTAGAGAAGAGTGCATTGTCAATGTGGTACACCTTGGCACAAATTAATTGTCCCTAATTGATGTGCGTTCTGTGCAGAAGGATTTTCTAAATTTGGGTCAGGATCTTCACCAGTTTTCAGAGGTCTTACATAATGCACACAGTACTTCGTATAGCAGAGTTCAGGTTTGGTTAAAAAATTGGTGCAAAGCTGCAGGTTTTTGTTTAAAGTGTTTGTAAAGTCTAGTTTTAAAAAGGAAAAAAAAAAAAAAAAAAACATGTTATACTTGCCTCCTCTGTGCAGTTGGTTTTGCACAGAGGCTCCAGTACTGGGCCTTCTGAGTTTGTGAGGGATCCTGATTTTGGGATACTGGGACAACCTCATGCTCAGAGATCAGTCTCTGTGCAGACTACAGCAAAATGTGGCCCTAATAGTCCAGTTCAGGGAAGTGTGGGTTGGGTCATAAATATAGGGAAGTCTTCCCTAGACCTAGTTCGGTTTCTAGAGTGTCTAGGCCTACAGCTAAACAGTCCACAGGGCGCTGGTATGCCAGGTGAGGGCGACAAGACACCCTTCAGGTCACCTCTGTATGAGGCTGTTAAGGAAGATGGTAGCCTCTATGAGGCCATACCTTAGGCACTGTTTCTTTCTAGGGTGCTTCAGCGCGTTATCCTGGCAGTGTGGAACGGACAGTTAGACTCTGGATTGCTGCATGTCCTTGACTCCCAGGGCTCTAATGGATTCTAGCCTGGTGGATTTGTACACCAGAATCGGTCAGGACAGAGCTTTTTCTTCCAGTGTTTTGGAAGATTGTGACCACGGATGCCAGTCTTACAGGCTGGAGAGGGCGGTCATGGAGGACTCCACGAGTCAGGGGAAGAGGGTCTTTGGTTGAACAGAGGTTGCCCATCCACGTTGTAGAGTGGCGAGTCATTCAGCTAGCTCTGAGATATTGGACATCCAGGTTGCAGAGGCACCCAGTAGGGGTACAGACTGGCAATGCCACTACTGTGGCTTATGTTAACCATCAGGATGGTACCAAGAGTCAGCTGGTACACAAGGAGGTCTGCCTACTACACTCTCGGGCAGAGAGTCGGGTACCAATGCTCTCTGCAGTTCACATCCCAGGGATCCTCGTGCCATTAGAGTAGAAGACCTGATGATTCCATGGGTGCAGTTCTCCGTAATTCGGCCTTTTCCCAATCTCTTTTCTACCATATATATATTGCGCAGAATTTGGGAGGAGACGGCAGCAGTCCTTCTGGTGGCACCTACTTGGTCCAGCAGGCTTGGTTCCTGAGACAGTAAGACTAAAGACAGAGGGGCCTTGGTGGCTTCCGGTCCGTCCAGGTCTGTCTCCACCCGAATTTACGTGTGCCAAAGGTTGATGGCATGGCTATTGAAGCTGCGGTATGGAGATTGTGGGGTTTCAGAGCCTGTTATCTACACTGATAAACGCTGGGAAGTTAGTCACCAGGAAGATTTTACAGGGTCTGGAAGGCTTGCCCTGCGTGGTGGAAGCCAGGATATGGTATCCTTGCAAATATGGGATTGGTAGGACACTACCTTTCCTTCAAGTGGGAGTAAACTTGAAGTTGGCTTTGACTACAGTCAAGGCACAGGTTTCTGCATTGTCTGGGTGTTCAGGGGTCTTTTTGGCTTCTCTCTCCTTGATTAGGACCTTTTCTCTTTCGTTCATTGACGGACGCAGCCTCTATTCTTGACGTGTGGGGTTATCTAGCTTTCAATAGGAGTGGACTAAGCAGAACAAAGTTCAACTACCAGCAGACACAGCCCCTCCCAGGGGGCAGTCCCCTCCTGGTATAACCCCTCTATCCTGCTCAGCACAGCTAGTTTTTTCTGCCTAGTGCAAGGAGTAGGACCTGGCTCCCTGCTGGGATCTGTGGTTCCCAGTCTATACCAGAAGGGGAGGTAAGGTGGTACCTTCAGGTGCCTGGAGGCCCCGGTCGGGCCCCAAAGGAGGGCACTTTGTTCTGGCCAGTATTCCGGACAGGACTCGTGCTCCCAGCATGACTGCAGTCTCGCACTGCAGGGGCTGCAATGTGCGGGGCAGGGAGCCAGCGGACCTTGAGTTCCAGCCGCCGTCGCCGGAAAGAAGTCGGGTCTCTGCCGCATCACCTCTGGTTCCGGGTCACGCAAGGGCGTGGACGCCGGAACGGCGGTCTTTTTGAAAAAAGACGTCGCTACAGCAGCAGGGCGCTCAGCTCCGGTCCCTTTCCCAGCGCAGCAACCCAGGAAGACTGTGGACATCGGTGACGAAACGCGTTGGGTGGAGCCCTAGCGACGCACACTGCACGTGATCAGGAAGTTGAGAAGCGGACGCCATCTTGTCTACTGGACGTTGGATCATAAAACCTTTATATGCTGGTTTTTATCTTCTACAATGTGAGTAGATATTTTATATCTAATATGATAAAGCGGTTTCGTACTGTCTGCACTATTGGAGTATTTATCTATTACATGAACGGCTGTATCCATGTATGGGATCCACTTACAAGCCTGTGATGCTCTCCCTGCTGTGATTGGATGATCTTTCGTTGCTCTCTCTGGTTGGATTGTCTGGTGTAGAGGTGTACACTGATCCTCCGTAACGGGATCTGTGCGATCTGGTAAGGAGCTGTGTGTGGAGGTGTCACTGGTGATGGTTTGCACGATTGCCGTGAACATATATCTGTCATACAAGTGATCTTGAATCTGGATACACCTTTTGATTAACTGCAGTTTTGCCTACTATATGTTTTAATGGTTTCACCTGACCAGTCTGCTTAGCTGCATAGTCAATTTTTTAATCTCAAGAGCAGGATTGTATATTATAGACTGTGGACATGCTGCAAGAGGGAGAAAGGCCCAGCAATGGTGGCAGTGGTGCGGCTCCAGCTCAGGTAGGCAAGCACAAGGGTGGTGGACCTACCAAGCTGGAAAGGGGGAGGTGGATGGGGGAGGACCAGCCAAAGGATTAGGAACACCCCAGTGTTCCTCCACTTACCCCCTAGATGGGCACCGGACCCTGGCAAAGGCCTGTAAGTCCGGAGTCTGGCTGTGGTGAAGGGGTGCACAATGGTGAGGATGATGGTAACCTATTTTTGATGCACCAGGTCTGATAGCAGCCCCTGCCCCTCTCTTGTCTTTTCTTCCCACTCCTTAGCCTCAGCTTAAAGAAGTAGAGAAGCCTGGGAGGAAGAAGAGGTGCCCGTCCTGTGTGGTTAAGCTTAAAGAAGGATGGAGCAAGCTCCTATGCAAACTCTGCATAGACAAACTGGCTTATAAAGAGGCGACGGGGGCATGTAAAGAGTTAATTTCTGGAGTCCAGAAAGAAATGATGGCGATTAGATCCATGCTGTCAGGCCTGGAAACCCCTAAACAGCCAGCGGAAGCACCCCATGTTTCTCCCCCAAGGGAGGACGAGGAAACGGGATGAGAGTCTGGACTCCCTTGAGGAACTCAGTGTAGCATCCTCCTCTAGGGACACTTCAGCCCAGGAATCAAGGTCACCCCGGTACAAGCTCTCATTAGAGGAAGTAGAGTCCTTGCTGGGTGTTATCTATGAGACCTTGGAGATGAAAGAAGAGCAGGCAGAGCTATCATTACACGACCAGATGTACCAATCCTTGAGAGAGGAACAGGGCAGGGTCTTTCCGGTCCATAGCACACTTTCAGATGCCATCAAAAAAGAATGGTTAGAGCCTGAAAAAAAGCTCTTCTTTCCTAAGAGTCTTAAAAGAAGATATCCGTTTAGTGAAGACCCCTCCTGCGTATGGAACAAGGTTCCAAAACTGGATGCAGCCTTCTCCCAGTGTGCAAAGTCAAAAGACCTGGCCTTTGAGGACATGGGTGTTCTGAAAGAGCCCATGGACAAAAGGATGGAGGTCCTGTTGAAATGATCCTGGGAAGTGGTCATGGCTAGCTATAAACCGACAATGGCCACGACTGTTGTTGCCAGAAATCTTGAAGTCTGGCTAGACAAACTGAGGTCACATCTGGAAAGGGGTACCTCATGAAAGGAGATCTAAGACTCCCTGCCAATGCTAGAGAAAGCGGCTGGCTATATGGCAGATGCCTCTGCAGAAGCGGTAAAATTGTCTGCAAAAATTGCAGCTTTGGTAAACTCCTCGCTTAGGGCCCTATGGTTAAAGTCCTGGGCAGGGGATCCGGCCTCCAAAATTAGGCTGTACGGGTTACCTTTCGAGGGGGATCTCCTGTTCGGTCCAGACCTGGATAAAGTCCTAGACCGAACAGCCGATAAGAAAAAGGCCTTTCCCGTTAAAAACAAGAAGGCCCCGGCAAAGCGTTTTTTTCATCCTCTAAAGGGACAACCTCAAAGAAGCAGTGGGGGAAAGGGAAACAGAGGAGTGTCCTCCTTTCCTCTCCTAAGAAAACCCAGAAGTCTCAGTGAGTCCATCCCGGTGGGGTGGGGGGGGGGGGGGAGATTGGGGCATTACC
>BLSH010072384.1:772526-783898 GCA_018402905.1 Glandirana rugosa | reverse complement strand
TCATCATACATCCTGTCACATGTCCCCAGTCATCATACATCCTGTCACATGTCCCCAGTCATCATACATCCCTTCACATGTCTCCAGTCATCATTCGTCCCATCACATGTCTCCAGCCATCATACATCCCGTCACATTTCCCCGGTCATCATACATCTCGTCTTACTACTGACCTCTGTACACTTCCCTACATACTACTGACCCCTGTACACTGTCCTACATACTACTGACCCCTGTACACTGTCCTACATACTACTGACCCCTGTACACTGTCCTACATACTACTGACCCCTGTACACTGCCCTACATACTACTGACCTCTGTATACACTGCCCTACATGCTACTGACCCCTATACATTACCCTACATGCTACTGACCCCTGTACACTGCCCTACATGCTACTAACCCCTATACACTGCCCTGCCTACTACTGACCTCTTTACACTGCCCTGCCTACTACTGACCTCAGTACTCTGCCCTACATACTGCTGACCTCTGTACACTACCCTGCCTACTACTGACCTCAGTACAGTGCCCTGCCTACTACTGACCTCTGTACACTACCCTACATCCTACTGACCTCTGTACACTGCCTTGCCCACTACTGACCTCTGTACACTGCCCTATATCCTACTGACCTCTGTACACTGCCCTATATCCTACTGACCCCTGTACACTGCCCTATATTCTACTGACCCCTGTACACTGCCCTACATGCTACTGATCTCTGTACACTGCCATACATCTTACTAATCCCTGTATACTTCCCTACATACTACTCTCCTCTGTACATTGCCCTGCATACTACTGACCTCTGTACGCTGCCCTACATTTTACTGACCTCTGTACACTGCCTTACATACTACTGACCTCTGTACACTGCCCTACATACTACTGACCCCTGTACACTGCCCTACATACTACTGACCCCTTTACACTGACCTATATACTACTGACCTTTGTACACTGCCCTACATACTACTGACCTCTGTACACTTCCCTACATACTACTGACCCCTGTATACTGTCCTACATACTACTGACTTCTGTACACTGTCCTAAATACTACTGACCTCTGTACACTTCCCTACATACTACTGACCTCTGTACACTGTCCTACATACTTATTGATCTCTGTACACTGCCCTACATGCTACTGACCTATGTACACTGCCCTACCTACTACTGACCCCTGTACACTGTCCTACCTACTACTGACCCCTGTACACTGTCCTACCTACTACTGACCTCTGCACACTGCCCTACCTACTACTGACCTCTGTACACTGCCCTGCCTACTACTGACCTCTGTACACTGCCCTGCCTACTACTGACCTCAGTATACTGCCCTACATACTACTGTCCTCTGTACCTTGTCCTACATATTACTGACCCCTGTACACAGCCCTACATACTACTGACCTCTGCACACTGCCCTACATACTACTGACCTCTGCACACTGCCCCACACACTACTGAGCCCTGTACACTGCACTACAAACAACTTGCACTGTCAGAAATCAGAGCAGATAGCTAGGCCTGAAATCGGTAAAAAAAAAAACAGCCTGCAGTGCCAGATCTTCTGCTTTCATGATGAACTCCAGCATCATACTTGTGGGGGTAACCAATTGCTCCCCAGGCATGAAAACATTGTGAATGAAAGTGAAAGCCGAGTTTCTCACTGAAGCTAATGTTTAAGGTAGGCTAAGTTTGTATTTTGACAGTGACAGTTTTAGTAGCTTTTTCTAGGTTTTTAATGCTGTCTTTACTTTTTATTGTGCGCTTGCTAGTTTCTTTAACAAACGAGGGGGTGATTTTTGATCTCTTCAATGTTGTCCAGGTATATCTCCATCTCTCAAAGGTTGCCTACCCTGATCTAAAACAACTAAGGGATTCATTGTATGTTTTGTATCTTTAGTGTGTAGACACGATTTCTGGTCGCCCTGGCGACCGGGGATTGTCGAGCTCTGCCTTAGGCAGATTACCAGGCTATTTAAAAACCTGTGTAGTGAGGAGTTGTGTGTCCCTCACTTAAGCTAGCCATAGATGGGTAGAATTTTAAACTAAAATTCTTGCGAAAAGAATATAGGTGACAGTACAGCAGTGTGTGCTTTAAATTACCTCAATGAACTATGGCCACCATCCTGTGAATTATCTACTGCACATTAACTGTGTTCCATTAACTCACTACAGATCTTCCTTGAATGTTCATCTCTGTAGGTGCTTGCATAAATGCATTGTGCAAACAGACTTTTACCCCCCCCCCCTCAACTTCCACTATATCACCCCAATCAGGTTTCCCAGTAGAGACACCATTCATTCCCTATGACTGTAGGCTGTTTTTTAGGCCTCACGCCCCTGACCCTTTACATTTTCTGTAAAACTGGATGGTGCTGGTGCAAGATGCTTGCTGCCTGATTTGCTTAGAGGTTTCCTTAGCCACGCTTGATAAGGACTAGCCAAAATTACATGGCCCTAATAATATGCCTGGTTCTGTAAAGCTGTAATTTTGCACTTGTCATACCCTGGGTTTGTCAATCAGCTTGTTTAATTGATTCTCAGCTGCGTCTAAGACTTCTGCATCTGACCTTATAATTGTGCCTTTGTCCTAAATAAAGTTTTTTTTTTTTTAAATAGCTAATGGCAGCTGGCATAAGCAAAGGGAAATTCTTTTATCAAAGCATCTGTAAGATGCTGGCCCACCCAAACATGGCATAAAGATCCACTTCTTCAGGATTTGGAGGAACTCCTAAAAAATTAAGCTCTCTTTAGAGCTCTGTGGCTGAGCATTGTAATGTGGAAGTGGAGCATATTGGTGTTTGTTTTTTTTTTTTAGAAAGTTGATAAATTTGTAAGGGTTTATTGGTTGGCGAGGAAGCACTGGAAAAGTGAGGGCAGGGACTTTAACATTCTTGGTATTACACCGGCCTTGTAATTTGCCTATATACAACTCGGTACAGACTTAGTACACAGGTACTTACTGCTGCCACTGTAAGTCCGTTTTTGTCAGGTTCTGTAATTTCAGAAAAAAAATGGAAACTCTGGTCTGCCAATGAAGGGGTTAAAATAATACATGGATGAATGTAGACACAGAGACAATATTTCTCTCTACGCTAATGATGCCCTACCGTATCTGGGTGACACGGCGGGTTCCCTGGTTGCGGCCATGCAGCTCATTGAGCAGTTTGGCCAATATTCGGGCTTTGCCATTAATTGGTGTAAATTTGTGGTGTTACCCCTGGGCGAGCTGTCAGCGGCATTGCCCGAGTGTGCTGACCTTATACAGGTGGTCACATCCTTTAAATATCTGGGCATACTGATAACACAGGACCCTACAGGTTATATAACCCTACATTTAAAGCCGTTATTAACAAAGTTTAAATACAAGAGTGAGGCCTGGTGTAAATTACCACTATCTGTAACTGGTTGAGCTAACTTAATCAAAATGATTTGGGTACCCCAGCTATTATATATACTCCATAATTCCCCTATCTGGATTCCCATGTATTGGTTCCAACGTATAGACTCACAATTTTGGGCTCTAATATGGAAAAACAAGGTTGCCCACATAAAGCTGGCTACTTTGCAATACCCCACACATCAGGGTGGGCTAGCTGTGCCCATGCTCAGACCTACTTCCTTGCTGCACAACTACAACACTTGGTAGGCTGGGACACGAGTACTGTCATGGACACATTTAGAGACCTATTACTTGACCCACACTTGCCTTACACTGCCCTGTCCCATATGGAGATGGGCTTCCCTGACATCCCCCCTGGTTGCCCTACGATCCGTCTCCTTAAAAAACTATGGAATATAGTCAAAGGAAGAGTGGGTGTCACTGGCTTTCTCACTAGCACACCTATATGGCAAAATAGATCCTATGAGGAGCTTACTAAGCTGGATGACCATGTGAGGTGGGAAAGGGCAGGTATTAAATTAATGCACCAACTTTTTGATGGCACAGAACTTAAACCCCATGCCCAATTGATTGAGGAGTTCCCATTGTTAGGAAACTCTCATTATCAATATATATGCGTTTAAGTCATGCTATGAGATGTCAAGGACAACACTCATCGTTGAGACTAGTAGAGGCCCACTTTCATATACAAAGAAACTGAAAAGAACGGCATTATTTCCAGTACTTGTGCACACTTTTGACAGGCATACAGGCTCCAGACCTCCTACCATGTAGGGAGAAGTGGGAGAGGGATATTGGCCCCATAGATGGAGAGAGCTGGGACCAGATATTGGCAACCGGGCCCCTTGTATCAGTGTCTGCAGCACAGAAACGGTCACATCTATTTATCATACACCGTGTATATAGGACACTGGTCCAACTGCACGCATAGGGTAGGAGAGATTCACCTATATGTCCCAGGTGCCAAGCCCATCAAGGTGACCTAATCCATATGTTGTGGTGCTGCCCCAAGCTTGTACGGTATTGGACAGATGTCACCAATACAATTAATGGGACTTATCAGGTTTAGTTGAAGGTGGACCCAGCTGTATGCCTGCTGGGTGAATTGGATGATTAGCTGTATTCCCCCCATATATATGTTGCACTACTCAGGCTATTCTATTTGGCTAGGAAGCTTGTTGCTAGGTTTTGGTTGTCGACCCACGTACCTACATGCACACAATGGGTCAAAGCTGTAAACAATATCCTCCATTAGAGAAAAGAATACATACCTTCATAGAAAATCCCCTAGAAAGTTTGAGAAGATCTGGCAGTGCTGGTTGGAGACACCAAGAATTGCCCCATTGCAGCTAGTCCTCAATAGATTACTGCAAGGATAAAGGCTCCGGTGCTTTACCTACAGAATGGGTTGTCTGCCCAATTTCTTTCTGACTTTAAATACGCACATTTATGCACATTTGTACAAAATGATCCCTTTGTATATCATATTTTTGTGCTTTAATAAAACCTTTTTTATGATTTAAAAAATAATGCATGGATACTTCATACATGAGCAACTCTCTGGTGTGTTTTAAATGCAACTGTTACAACATATTAACTATACAAAGCTACATAAGGCTTCCTAAGTATCAGAAAAATAAACATTTATTATCGTTTTACAAAAAAAATCCTAAAATGAAATAAAATGCAGATTCAGCCTCCTCACAACAAAAGACATTGCATATCTTACAGTAACTCACAAAAGTGAGTACACCCCTCACATTTTTGTAAATATTGTATTATATTTTTTCATGTGACAACACTGAAGAAATGACCCTTTGCTACAATGTGAAGTAGTGAGTGTACAGCTTGTATAACAGTGTAAATTTGCTGTCCCCTCAAAATAACTCAACACACAGCCATTAATATCTAAACCGCTGGCAACAAAAATGCGTACACCCCTAAGTTAAAATGTCCAAATTGGGCCCAAAGTGTCAATATTTTGTGTAGCCACCATTATTTTCCAGCACTTCCTTAACCCTCTTGGGCATGGAGTTCACCAGAGCTTCACAGGATGCCACTGGAGTCCTCTTCCACGATGACATCACGGAGCTGGTGGGATTTTAGAGACCTTGCGTTCCTTCACCTTCCATTTCAGGATGCCCCACAGATGCTCAATAGGGTTTAGGTCTGGAGACATGCTTGGCCAGTCCATCACCTTTACCCTCAGCTTCTTTAGCAAGGTACTGGTCGTCTTGGAGGTGTGTTTTTGGGTTCATTATCATGTTGAAAGTCTCCTAAGGGAGGGGATCATGCTCTGCTTCAGTATGTCACAGTACATGTTGGCATTCATGGTTCTCTCAATGTACTGTAGCTCCCCAGTGCTGGCAGCCCCAGACCTTGACACTCCCACCACCAGGCTTGATTGTAGGCAAGACACACTTGTCTTTGTACTCCTCACCTGGTTGCCACCACACACGCTTGACACCATCTGAACCAAATAAGTATATCTTGGTTTCATCAGACCACAGGACCTTAGTCTGCTTATCTTCAGCAAACTGTTTGCGGACTTTCTTGTGCATCATCTTTAGAAAAGGCTTCCTTCTGGGATGAAAGCCATGAGGACCAATTTGATGCAGTGTACGGCATGTGGCCTGAGCATTGACAGGCTGACCTCTCACCCCTTCAACCTCTGCAGCAATGCTAGCAGCACTCATATGTCTATTTCCCAAAGACAACCTCTGGATATGATGCTAAGCAAATGCACTTAACTTCTTTTCTAAGTGGAACCTGTCCTGTTTAACTGCTGTATGGTTTTGGCCACCGTGCTGCAGCTCAGTTTCAGGGTCTTGGCAATCTTCTTATAGCCTAGGCCATCTTAATGTAGAGCAATAATTCTTTTTTTTTTTTCAGATCCTCAGAGTTTTTTGCCATGAGGTGCCATGTTGAACTTCCAGTGACCATTATGAGAGTGAGAGCGATAACAACAAATTTAACACACCTGCTCCCCATTCACACCTGAGACCTAGTAACACTAACGAGTCACAATGACACCGGGGAGGAAAATGGCTAATTGGGCCCAATTTGGGCATTTTCACTTAGGGGTGTACTCACTTTTGTTGCCAGTGGTTTAGACATTAATGGCTGTGTGTTGAGTTATTTTGAGGGGACAGCAAATTTACACTGTTATACAAGCTGTACACTCACTACTTTACATTGTAGCAAAGGGTCATTTCTTTAGTGTTGTCACATGAAAAGATATAATAAAATATTTACAAAAATGAGAGGGGTATATTCACTTTTGTGAGATACTGTACATGGACACTATACATTGCATAGTAAACACATACAACACATTTAATGTAATAGTAGATAATGGGGATGACCGTAAAACACTTGCTTCCTCCAGATTTGTACCCTGTGGCAAAGGAAGTTGTACGCTATGTCAGAGCGAGGACCTTACCAAAAAAGGGGCTTATTTTTGGATGATGGCATATAACCTCCAGTTATATGGGGATGATAGTGTTACTTTGTCGTTGTCTACATTTAAAGGCCCGAGTTGATGGGTTTTTGTTTGCATCAGATGGATTTTGCATTCCTATACAAGTCCGCAGTCAAGCATCTGATGACAGTGTGCTCCCTTGTATTCATACAGCAGCCATGTGACCACAACAGCCATGTGACCACAGCATCCAGTTTATAGTCGGTCAAGCAATAGGTGTTTTTTTTTCCATTGCCTTGTGCTAAAGAATTGTGTGCTTATGCAGATATTTGCCATCTTTGCAAGTACATTGTTTTCCATAGAAAAGGTACGGCACTTGCAAATTCATAAATCAAAGTCCCATATGCATTTACATAGTAAGTAGTGCTAAATTGTGCCAAACCAAATTAACATGAAAAGTGAGTAATGAAAGCAAAGTCTTTAGGGTATGCAGACCCCCGGTGCCACTAGATATTGTAAGGGATAAAGTGTCCTTGTTATATCCGCATATCTTCACCACTTGTGCTTAAAGCGAAGTTCCACCCATTTGAAAGTCAGCAGCTACAAAAAGTGTAACTGTGAAAACTAGGTACCCACTCTTCCCCCAAAAAAATGACATGCCAATTGTGGCATGTCAGGGGGTCACCAGTACTTAAAGCGGAATTCCACTTTTGGGTGGAACTCTGCTTTAATAAGGCTAGAATGTACACTCACCAGACTCAAATGACCCCCCTTTACGGAGGGTCAATCTGCGTTTTTGATGTTATCCAGGACAGGTTCTCTTTAAGGCTTCTCCCCTGATTATAGCGGTCCTTTAAGGTATCCTTAAGCTGGTGGTATAAATAAATGCCAGAAAAGTATTTCATAGTGTAGTATTTAATATACTCGTAATGAAAAGACAAAGTTTAAAAGTTCAACTCACATTTTACAGTGCCTTATAACCGGCACCAGTGTATACAGCTTAGGAGGCTTTATCCTATTCCCCACATGCCTCGCTTAATTCGGCGTGCTTTCCAAGCCTCAACTGCAATTCAGACCTGACGTCATGAAAGCCTGGAAATGACGGCTCAAGTGCTTCGACATACGTTTCACCAATCACGGCATCTTCAGGTAGTGCCTGCCTGTCACTTTCGGTTTTCTTATTTTTTTTTATTAATCTGAACAGCGATTGAATGACCATTGCTACTATACATTAACACCTTTCTTAGATAATAGCTGCACAATGAGGTTTAAAGTCTCTACATCCAGCTTATTCAAGTACCTGGCTGCATCTTGTGACACCTCTGTTATCAGCAGCTTTCAGAAATACAGTAAAGTGTTATGTGCAAGAAATTAAGATTACTGCCTTGTTCATGTGTTTCATACTTCCTTTGCAGCTTTAATACAGCTTCTGGCAGCTTCAGAAACTGGGCGAGATGTTGTGTATTTCACCTTTGGAGACAAGGAGTTAATGCATGATGTTTTCGCAATGTATCACTTCCTTTCTAAGCAGAACAAAACAGTTGGTGAGTAAACTGCATTTCCTTCTGGTTTACTCTGTAGGGGTCTGCAAAAGTTACTGATATTTTTCTTTTGGGATTAAGCTTTGGTTCACACTGGTGCAGCTTTGAAATTGTGCTACTTGAGCACGATTTCGGAAGCCGCACATCAGTACAATCTGCCAATTTCATTGCAGCTTGCGACTTCATTTAACAGAAGTTGGTGAATGGTTCCATTACCGACAATAGGGTGACCTGTCATGCGATTTGGAACTGTCAAATCGAATGACAAGTTTCACTGGTGTGAACAGGGGATTAAACTGCCATTATTTGATTATTTTAACTTTTTTCTGTTTGCAGGTGACGTTTACAAATTACTGTTGAATTATTACTATAAGGTGTGCAAGAACACAACTGGAGCAAAGCCGGAGACAAAACTGTATTCCTTTATATACAACTCTTTGTAGGGCTGAAGTTAAGAAAACAACAAAAGCGAATAATGCTTTGTACCTTTCCACAATAACCTGTTTATTTTGCTGGTTGTAACATATGGACTAGCATATACAGTGTATATAACCATACCTTTTAATCCTATGTGCTTTATATACAACAATCCTTTTAGGACTTTGTTTCTATGATTTTGATTTTTAAGATGTATTATGCTTGACTGGAATATATTTTCCATTGAGTTTTCTTATATTTCAGAGTTCATAATTATTTTATTAGACCTTAAATTACAAATGCATTGCTGTGCCATGCCAGCCTCTGAATGTTCACAATACTCATATGATTGTAGCTTTGTCACTGCTTCATCTGTTTTACAGTCCAAAAGGGGATCAACATCTTTTTCAGAGCCAGATATGTTTATCTGTATCTCCCATCATGCATAGCCGGTGATCTAATCTCGCTAAGTGTTATGGGAAGTGAAGATACACAAAAGCAGTTGCTCCTGACTTTTCCTTTTCCCCAGTACCATCTCTTCTATAGTGGATATAGCAGTGCTCTTCTACAATGCACTGTACTTGGCTTACCTCTGTAATGCAAGCACAGCAAGGCAAATTTTTGTTGGTTTTGCACGTTGCAGAGTTTTATAAAAAAAAAATTGAGGTGCAGAATATGACGGTTTTGTTTAATCTGCCTTGATGAAAAATAAAATGTATTAAATTGAAAAAATGTCTTGGTGTTCTTCTTTAAACCTCTTGCTGAATATATTAGCATTTATCTGTGAACTATGGCCAGTTGCAAAACATATTCATGTCTGCAGGGTAAGTATAAAAAGTGGAATGCTACTGGGGCTTTATGCAGTCCTTGTTGGAAACGCAGCTTGTAACCATGACTAAAGGTGGTCTGAAGTGGTAATAGAGGATTCTGTCTCTCTAACGGAGAGTATATTCACATATGTACTTGGTTCTAACGAGCTATAAGTTCTGCACAAGTATTTATACCCTTTGACTTTTTTCCAATTTGTAGCATTATTTTGGAATTAAAATTATTTAATTGGGTTGTTTAGCCTACTATTTACAGAATATGGAAACACAATGTTTTATTGTGTTTCAGTTGTTAATTTACTAAAACAGGGGACTTCAAACTTTCTAAACAAAGGGCCATTTTACTGTCCTTCAATCTTTAGTGGGGCCAGACTGTGGCCAGTGGGAGCAGAATATGTCCTGGCATCAGTGGGAGTAAACAATGCTCTATCATTGGTATTAGGGGAAGTTATAGTGCTCCATTGTTGGTAACAGTGGGATGAAATGTACCCCATCATTGGTATCAGTGGGAGGAATAGTGCTCAGTCATTAGTGTAAGTGGCAGGAATAGTGCGCCACTATTGGTATCAGTTGGAGGAATAGTGCCCTCTCATTGGTGGCAGTAATAGCAATCCATCATTGCTATCAGTGGGAGGAATAGTGCCCAGTCATTGGCGTCTGTGAGAGGAATAGTGTCCCACCATTGGTATCAGTGGCAGGAATTATGCCCCACTGTTGCTGACCGTGGGGGAAATAATGCCCCAAGGGCCGGATAAAAGCAAGAAAGGGCCGCAGTTTGGAGACCACTGCACTAAAGGCTCAGAGTTTAATAGGTTAATCCAGGGAACTGAGCTGAGTCCCTATGGTAGTGAATATAGCAATTTGGTTCCTCATGGTGGTAATATTACACAGGGGCGTTTTTTGCCCTCCTTTTAACCAAAGCTACATGAATTGTGAGGTGTATATCTTGACCCAAAAAACAAAAATGTAATAAATTACAGTATGAGTGATTTAATGTGGCTACATTAGTTTCCTTCTCATGTCAACAACATTTTTAGAAAGCACAAAAAGTAGCGGTTGATCTTGCCAAGAATTCAGTGTCCTTGTCACTTTCTGTGAGCTGAAAGGAAAGCACAAACATGTTGACAGGTTGTGTGTAGACATGAATAGATACAAAGTGTTACTCGCAGCATCACAAGGTGATTATAAAGGGCAAAAAGAAAACAAATGCAGCTTACCTCTTTTGCATCCTGTTTTTTCTCATGTTGGCAGGTGGTGCATTACATTGAGTATGCCACATGGTGTTGTGCAAGTCCAAGACCATGGGACGTCCTCGATGTTACCGTTGCCGTCACTCGTTCGGTTCTTCTTCTCTTACCACACAATTACACGTTATCTCAACCTCTTTGTCCCATTGTTTCACAACGTCGGACACTGGGGGATGTTCGGTAGTCCCTTAGCTCTACGGTCGTACGACCCCTGGTCCCTTTCTGTCTAGGGTGTTGAATGGAACCGTTTATGGAATTAATATGTTTCTTCATACAATCCTTGTCCGGGATAGGACTAAAACGGGAGGAACTTCCCCTAGTCCGAGTTGGCGACAACTTGGTACCAGAACCTGAACGTGTTGTGGTACACCGTATGAGTTACATTACGTGGTGGACGGTTGTACTCTTTTTTGTCCTACGTTTTCTCCATTCGACGTAAACAAAAGAAAAACGGGAAATATTAGTGGAACACTACGACGCTCATTGTGAAACATAGA
>BLSH010072384.1:729411-745178 GCA_018402905.1 Glandirana rugosa | reverse complement strand
CGGGTGACAGGCGGTGATCACTGATGGGTGACGGGTGACAGGCGGTGGTCACTGATGGTTGACAGGTGGTGGTCACTGATGGGTGACAGGTGACTGGTGGTGGTCATTGATGGGTGACAGGTGACTGGTGGTGGTCATTGATGGGTGACGGGTGACAGGTGGTGGTCACTGATGGGTGACAGGTGGTGGTCACTGATGGGTGACAGGCGGTGGTCACTGATGTGTGATGGGTGTCTGGCGGTGGTCACTGACGGGTGGCGGGGTGTTAACTGATGGGTGATAAGTGGTGGCCACTGATGGGTGACGGGTGACAGGCGGTGATCACTGATGGGTGACAGGGGGTGGTCACTGATGGGTGACGGGTGACAGGCGGTGGTCACTGATGGGTGACAGGCCACGGTCACCGACGGGTAACAGGTGCACTAAAGGTCACTGATAGCCGTCTCTGATGACAGGTGCTCTATATTGAGGCGGATGTGGTGACTGTTGGGTGACAGGTGCAAGGGGGGGCAGGGGTGATGTGGCAGGTGCTTGTGCTGTACAGTACATACACAAATTGGTAACTCACTGATCCAGGCTCTCCTCTCCTCACACTGGAAACAGTGTGTGAGGAGAGAAGAGCTGGTAATAGCTAGTTACTGCTCTGTTTTTACATTTGTGATCCATTTACAGCCGATCACATGGTAACAGCTGCTGGCCAATGGCTGTTTTCTAAAGTTTGTGACAGGCAGTGTTCCCGGGAACATGCGCCGTGTTAATGGGGGAAGTACGAACGATCACGTGGTAAACAGCCGTGCCCAATGGCTGTTCACCCCTGTCGGTGACGAGCTGTGTCCCAGGGACATGCCACCACCAACAGTGCCGGGATGCGCACTCCCAATCGCGTGCGTACCCAACTTAAAGGGTTCACGTCATATGACGTCCGCCCCGGAACGAGAGCCGCACCGCTCCACCGTCATTTGATGGTGGGCGGGCGGCAAGCGGTTAAAATCTCCCAGGATATACAGAGGGAGGTCACCAGGCCACCAGCTTCCAAAGGACAGCTGCGGAGAACAGAAGGGGAATATACACCATGGCCAAAATACATTCAACATTATATATCTTACAATGTAAAAAAAACAAAGCGACCTCGTCTATCGAGGCATGCATCTCCTGGAAAGTCAAGGCCCTGTGTACCAGTATGATCTGATGTAATATTGACATAAAAGCACACTCACAGGTTGGACTTGGACTTGTGTCTTTTTTTAACCTCACCAACTATGTAATACGGATGGATCTCTATGCTCATATTCAACAGCTTCTCTCACAGGGGGTTGTTGCCCCTGTTCCAGAAAGAACATTTCCAGGGTTTCCTCTCGACCCTGTTCACTGTTCCCAGCAGGGAAATGGCAGCATTTGACCCATTTTGGATCTGAAAGCTCTCAACTCTGTTTTGCATGTCCAAAAGCTTTGCATGAATCAGCCAGGTTGTTCGCTGCCTCTCTTCTACCAAGGGACCTTCTGGCATCCGCTCTTACACATCCCCATCTTTCTTCCTCATCAATACTATAAGCATTTTGCTCTGGGCTCACAACACTACCAGTTTGTTGCCTTTCTCTTTTGCCTGTCCACAGCACTCCCGGGTCTTCACCAAGGTGCCTGGCCCCATCCTTGTTCTGCTCTGCTTTCAGGGTATCCATATAGTGGGATACCTTGACAACTTCTTACTAAAGGATCAGTCCATGCAAACTCTGTTCAATGGACTGTGCAGATTTTGCAAAAATTTGGATGGATCTTCAGCATTTTGAAGTTGTCACTGGAAAAACTCACCTATTGTAGTACCTGGGTCTGATATTGGCCCAGGTTGTTGTTGGCCTAGGACAAACTTCTGTCCCTCCGCTCATGTGTTCAGGACCCTTTGGTAACAGAATCAGTCCTCGATTTGTACCTACATGAGCATCTTGGGCCTAATGGTTGCCTCCTTTGGGCAATGATATGCACCTGCTTTCACTCCAGACCATTGCAACTCAACATTCTGGCTGTGTGGGATAAACAGACTTAGATCTAAGACTACCTAATGTGTCTGACCTGCAAAGCCAGATTCTCACTGGCATGGTTGATTTCCAAAACAGAGCTGAAGTTGCGGAACCCTTTTTTCCCCAAAGACGTGGAAAGTTCCCATGATGGAGGCCACCTGTCAGGCTTGAGAGGAGCTCTGGATACCCTCTTGGTGCAGGGGACTTTTTAGTCAGAGGAAGCTCAACTTTCCATTGCCAGCCTGGAACTCGAGGCAATTTAGTTATTCCTTCAATGCTGGACCTCTCAGTTGTGAGGTCATCCAACCAGAATCCAGTCAGACACTGCCACAGCAGTATACATGTATACATCACCTAAGTTGCATTGCTCAAAAAAAATAAAATAAAATCAGAACTGATTCCAGCCCTGTCTTCATATCTCAGACGTGAACATTTAGCAGTTGGGCTTTCTAAGTCGTCAGAACCTGGATCCAGGGTAATGGTCCCTCCACCAAAGCCCTTTGCCACAGGTTGGGGACTCTGGACATACATCTTCTGATCGAACACAGATTTCAGATCTTCCAGTCTCAATAACAAACTAGACAAATTTGTCACCAGTTTCAGGGACACTTGGGTCTTTGCAAAGAATGCTCTGGTGCCTCTGTTGGGTCAGTTCTACATTATTTTTGCTTTTCCGCCTCTATTCCTCTACCGTTGTCTGCTCTGCGAGATTGAGATGGAGGACATTCTGGTAATCTTTGTTACACTAAACTGCCCAGGAGGAGTTGGTAGGAGTTCACAATCCTGCTTCTTGGTCACTGCCTTCACAGTGTGCCCAAGTGCTGAGGGACTGGAATCTATCGGATTTAGTTATTCCTAAGCTCCTAAAGGCTAGGAGCTTGTCATCTCGCAAAGTCTACAATCACACCGGGAAGGCCTAGGACAGGGATAAAATTAAATCCTAAGAAGCACTCTGCAGGAAGCGGATCTTGTGTTTTCCCATGAAGGGGCAAATCTCAGCCACGGCCTTTCTGTTTAATACCATTGGCCTCTCATACTAGCACATTATGTGAAGCCCTCCAGCAGCATGCTGTCACAGCTGACAGGGCTTCCATCTTCACCTGGTCTTTCTTCTGGGTTTGCAGGCTTCAGTCCTCTGAATGGACGAGCAGCAATGAATTCACTGTTTACGGCACAGGGCTCTGAAGGAAGGGCACGCTGTTCCTTCAGAGCACATGCGCCCGTGACATCATGACATCACCGGTGGTTTCACAAGTAAATGTCTCCTAAACGGTGCATGTTTAGGAGATATTTACTGTACCTATAGGTAAGCCTTATTATAGGCTTACCCATATGTAAAAATCAACCAAGGGAGTTTACTCCCACTTTAAAGCCTTTGTGCAGGATGTCGCACAAGTTGTCCTCCTGTAGCTCTATATGTTCTTACACTGGTTATTTCGGCCCTTCAAAACCACCCTTCAAACCCACTAAGGATATTCCCTTGCCTGATTCTGTAAATAGCTTTTCTACACAGTTCTAAGGCCTAAAGCCCCCTTTTATCCCTTAAAGTGGTTCCCTCCTTCCACCCTCTTCAGGACATTGCTGTTCTCTTATTACTCTTATTATACCTTGCTCTGAAACATACCAAGAAAATTTCTTTCCACTTTCTTGATGTGGTACGCTCCGAGAGAGTCTTCCCTCTTTGTCCTCCCCAAAGGTTCCCAAAGTTCTGTGAGTGTTTTTTTGTTGCACAGACCTCCCTTTTGTCCCATGGTTTTAGGGTAAACATCCCTTTCTTTCTCGGACATCTCGGGACACAGAGCAGGCTATATATTCATATACATACTGGGTTATGCGCCACCTATAGGTGAATGGACACTGGTAATCAAATAAAAAACAAACAGGAAGTCCCCCTCCTATATATCCCCTCCCACACTGGGAGCACTTCAGTTTTTTCGCCAGTGTCTTGAAGGTGGATGGTCACTTCTATAGCTCTGTGGAGCTTCTGTGCTGGTTCCCACACAGGTTCTTTTAGAATCAGGGACAGCGTTCATACAAGATATATTTCAAACGGCATTAAGCTAAGATAAATGGTACCCGGGCCTCGCTAAGAAGACACTGCAAGGTTTTGCTTGTAAGCGACCATATATGGCGCTGGATCCTGCATGTAGGTAAACCTGGAACACTGAACCAAGGTACACCTGCAGGGTGCTATGCAGGTCCAAGGCAGTGGACCCTCAGAATAGGTACCTGGTCCTTCAAGGTCCTTCGGACAAAGCCCGCCGTGATGGGTGAAGGTTGGGCCTGCAGTCTCCTCCAGGCCCTGCGGCGGGAATGGTGAGTAATTCCCAATGGGGATAATGTTACTGACCCCAGCTGGCTTCCTGCAAACAAAGTTTGTTTGAAATCTCCCTTCTTTTTGCCTGCACTTCTTTTCTCTCACCACCAGAGGGCTTGGCTAGAAAGACACAGTCATGATTGGTCTTGCCTGCAGTTCCTGTAAAGCTGCCACCAGGGGGTGCCTGCGCCAGTACTAATCTGTCTTTTCACTATGTAAGTAAATGGACGATCGCAGGAGAGTCATCTGAAGCAGTCAGGACAGGGCTGGAGAGCAGGGTAAAGATCCTCCTGTGACACGTGAGTCTTGGGGTGGGAGCTGAGTCAGGCTGGGCAGGAAGCTGGGTTCAGGGAACGTGGGCAAAGCAGTGCATGCACTAGCAGCCATAGCTTCCAAGAAGCACAGGCGGGGGATTAAGCTGCTTGTAATATGGCTAGAGGCACAGGTGTGTTACCACAGCCCTAGCTGAGGCTAGTCGGACCACTGTTGCCATTGCTTCCCCTGAGAGACCAGAAGTGACCAGGCTGTCTGCGACTGTGGTATGGTAGCTGATCCCTCATCTGTTTCCTCACAGTATGTTACTAAAGATGACCTGTTGGCAGCCTTACTGAGCTTAGAAATCAGGATTGCTGTTATGATTGCTTCTACCACGCAGGGTGAGAAGGGCGATAGGTCTCCTTTCCCCTAACCCTCTGATTCTGGAGTGAAATGGGTTGATGAGGGAGAGGAGGTAGCTACAGGGGATATGGCTGATTCTTTTGCAGACACTTCTGCTTCAGAGAGTCCTGAGCCAGAAGGATCCCCAAGGACACCTGCCTCTCAATCTCAGAGGCTGCTGATCCAGATACTTACACATAAGGTATGTGCAGCATTCAGGTTACCTCCAGCGGAGAGTCCTGTGGATGTGTATTCCTCCCTTGGGTCATTAAAATACCACAAGGTGCGCAGGGATTCGCTTTGCACCCTCCTTGAGAGTGTGATATATGCTGACTGGGTGCACCTGGACAGATTGTTTGTTCCTTCTAATATATCCTATGTAGGAAAGCTTTTTGAAAGGGGGGGGGGGGTACCAGCTGTCCATGCAGCAGTCACATCCCTAAGTAAATCCCTGACCTGCCCTGTTGATAATGCCCAGGTTTTAAGGACCCTTCAGATAAAAAGCTGGAGTCCTTATTAAAGGCTTCTTTTTCCTTGGCTGGGCATCAGAGTTTATTTATTTTTTTACTGTTCTGAAGCAGCATAGAGGCTACATTGGATGCAAATGTGCTTGGCCCATCCTGCTTAGGCCCGGTTGCAGTTGAACAGGGGCATGCTTGGAAACTGGCTTAAACGCATGGTTGCTAAAAAAGCATGTTTGGCTAAATGGATGTTTGCTGGAGCATGTGTTTGCTTAAACGCTTGTTTGCTTAAAACATGGTTGTTAAAACACAGGGTTGCAAAGCAACACATGTCGCATACACTCGGGTCGCATACAGACTCGTGTTGCATAAACTTGTGTCGCATAGAGACTTGTGTTGCATAGGTGCGTATCACGTAGCGACTTGTGTCGCATAGAAACTTGTGTCGCATGGGCCCGGGTCGCATGGAGACACGGATCGCATAGAGACGCGGGTCGCATTGAGACTTGTGTCTGCATGGGCGCGTGTCTGCATAGGTCGCATGATGCATAGCACACATGATGTAGAGACACCTGATGCCTATGAATGCATGTTGTGCATAAACAGATGCCTGCTTATTTACATAGACATGTTGTGCATAAACACATTGCATTGCATAAACCTCCTTGCTTACTACGCTAACCTATTACGGTCCCGAGGCAAAACGGGCAGGTAAGGCCTGTTCTAGATCTCAAGGTCCTAAACCAATTTCTTGCGGTATGACCATTCCGCATTGAGTCAATCCACTCAATGTTTGCCTCGCTCCAGTAAGGAGATTTTTTGGCATCAATAGACATCAAGGATGCATATTTGCCTGTGCCAATTTTGCTACCTCATCAGAGGTTTTTTGCGTTTTGTGATAGAAGAACGACGCTACCAGTTCTGGCTCTGCCATTCAAGATCGCAATAGCTCCCTGAATCTTCATAAAGATTCTGGCTCCAGTGCTGGGCCTTCTAGGGTCACGAAAGGTCCTAATAATGGGATGCCTGGACAACCTCTTGCTCAGAGATCAGTCTTGGTGCAGACTCGAACAGAATATGACCCTAACAATCCTGGAAAGCATGGGTTGGGTCATGTATGTAGGGTATTCCTTACTAGACCCAGTTCAGTCTCTGGAATATCTAGGTCTATAGCTAGATACAGTCCAAGCAAGGATACGCTCACTGCTGACTAGAATATCTAGGTCTATAGCTAGATACAGTCCAAGCAAGGATACGCTCACTGCTGAGAAGATCAGCGACCTCAAGGCTCTGGTAAGCCAGGTGAGGGCAATGAGACACTCTTCAGTTCACTTCTCTGTGAGGCTGCTAGGGAAGATGGTAGCCTCTTTCGAGGCAGTTCCCTATGCACAGTGTCATTCCAGGGTGCTTCAGCGCAACATCCTGGCAGAGTGGAACAGACAATTGCAGACTTCCTTTTTCCTGCATATCCTTATCTCCCAGGGCTTGATGGAATCTCGCCTGGTGGTTAGTAAACCAGATTCTGTCTCAGGGCAGATCTTTTCTTCCAGTGTCTTGGAAGATTGTGACCACAGATGCTGGGGAATGGTCATGGGGGACACAGTCCAGGGGGAGATAGTCCTTGATGGAGCAGAGATTGCCCATAAACCTCCTTGAGCTGTGAGCTATTTGGATAGCTCTGGGGTATTGGGCATCCGGGTTGCAGGGCTACCTGGTAAGGGTACAGGCCGACAAGACCATGGCAGTGGCAAGTTTGCAAGACTCTTTGCAGTTCACATCCCAAGGCAGACTTTCTCAGCCACCAACAGATACACCTGGGAGAGTGGTCACTGCAGCCCAAAGTGTTTCGGGAAATTTGCCTGCGCTGGGGGACTCCAGAGGTTGTTCTACTGGCATCCCGATTCAACAACAAAGTCCAGCAGTTTGTGTCCCAAACAGGAGATCCTTTGGCTAGGAGTAGGGGCTCTGGTGATTCCATGAGCCAGTTCTCCTTGATTTATGCCTTTCCCCCAATCTCTCTGCTACCGTATCCCTTGTGCAAAATTCGGGAGGAGGCGGCGACAGTCATTCTGGTGGCGCCAGATTGGGCCAGGAGGCCTTGCTACCCAGAGATAATGAGCTTAATGGCAGACGGGCATTGGCAGCTTCCGGTCCGATCTAATCTACTTTCTCGGGGTCCTATATTCCACCCAAATTTATTTGCGCCAAGCTGACGGCATGGCGATTGAAGCCACAGTATTGAGAGATCCTGGGGTTTTGGGGCCCTGTGTCATCTACAATGGTAAATGCTAAAAAGCTAGTCACCAGGAAGATTTATCACAGGGTCTGGAAGGTTTACAATGCATGGTGTGAGGCCAGGAAATCGCTTCCCCGCAAGTATGTGATTGGTAAAATGCTAGTCTTTTCAAGCAGGAGTAGACTTGAAGCTGGTTTTGACTACAATCAAAGGACAGGTTTCTGCCTTGTCCATATGTTTTCAGAAACCTTTGACTTCTCGTTCCTTGATCAGGACCTTTCTTTAAGGGGTAACTCATCGGTTACCACCTTTTAGATTTCCTCCCTGTCCATGGGATTGAATCTGGTTTCGTCAAAGGACAAGTTTCTGCTATGTCCATATATCTTCAAAGGCCTTGGCTTCTCACTCCTTGATCAGGACCTGTCTACAAGGGGTAACTTGGCTGTTATCTCCAGTTAGATTGCCTTCCTGTCCAGGGAATTTTAATTTGGTTTTGTCAGTGCTGCAGAAGCAGCCTTTTGAACCTATTAGGGAGATTCCCTTGGTTCTTTTGACTAGGAAACTAGTCTTTCTTTTTGCCATCACCCCAGCCAGAGGGGTTTCAGGTGTTTGCAGCTCTTTCTTGTAAAGAGCCAGACTTGAGATTGCACCAGGATAAGGTGGTATTGCGGCCTCTTCCATTCTTCCTACCAAAGGTAGTGTTGGCCTTTCATCTCAATGAAGATATTATGTTACCTTCTTTTTATTCTCAGCCCTCCTCACCGGAGGAGAGACCATTGCACTCTCTACATGTGGTGCATGCTGTTAAGAGCTATCTGAGATCTGCAGACATCAGTAGGATTGATGCCTTTTTTGTTGCCTGAAGGCCCTAGGAAGGGCCAGGCGACATTCAAGGCAGCTGTTTTCACTGTGGATTGGCCAGCTGATTGCTCAAATTTATGGTTAAAGGGGGAGAGCTCCCCCATTCAGGGTGAGAGCTCTTTCCACCAGGAGATAGGGACCTCCTGGGCTTCTGCCACCAGACGTCGGTAACACAGATTATAGGGGCCGCTACATGGTCCTCAGTACCTACATTCACAAGATTCCATGAGGTGGATGTTAGAACAGTGGAGGATTCTGCTTTTTGGCCACAGCATATTAATGGCTGCGGTTTAATTGGAATTGTGTCTCCCTCCCCTCAGGCATTGCTCTGGGACGTCCCAGTATGTAGAGAATATATAGCTTGCTCTGTGTCCCGTGATGTCCAAGAAAGAAAATTGGATTTTTTATACATACCTGTAAAATCCATTTCTTGCAAAGGACATCATGGGACACAGAGGTTCCTCCCCTCTGTCTTTGTGGAGTTCATTGCTTGCTACAAAACTGAAGTGCTCCCAGTGTGGGGGGGGGGGGGGGATATAGGAGGGGGAACTTCCTGTTTGTTTTTTATTTGATTACCAGTGTCCATTCACCTATAGGTGGCACATAACCCAGTATGTATATGAATATATAGCCTGCTCTGTGTCCCGTGATGTCCTTCGAAAGAAATGGATTTTACAGGTGTGTATTTAAAGCGTGTATAAAAAAAAATCCACTTTTTCTGTACTGTACAATTAAGAAAACAGATACAGTACAGGACCACAGGCTTGGTACTCATAGACCCTGGGTTATAAGTTAGTATCTTTTAGGTGATTAGACACTAGCAAAGCTTTTGCGGACACCTGCCCTGGGCATCTCCCTATAACCTTACCCCACTCGTGAGCCCTCCATTTTTTTCTAGTGTCCCAAGGTCATAGATCTCTTTTCCCTTATGGTGAAATCACTGTCGGCTTAACTAGTTCATTATTTTACTTCAGATTCTTCTCCTTACAGTGCAGTGCCCTTTACATCAAAGTGCCCCTTTACAGCACAGTCCCCTTTCCATAACGCCCCCCCCCCCCTTTGCAGTGCAGTCCACATTACATTAATGTAAAAGGGACTGCACTGTACAGGGGGGCTGTGATGTGAAGGGGAACTGAGGACACTGTAGGTCTTCTTTAAAGGGGGAACTGTGTTGTAGAGGAGGACTGTGCTGTAAAGGGGGGTTGTTGTGATGTGAAGGGGGCTGAGAACCGACTCTGTGAATATCCTGTCATCAGTTGCTCCTGCGAACACCTCCCCACCACCCCTGTCCCTGGAAAAATTGTCTGCCACAAAACCGGTGGGGACCAGCGACTTGAAAAGGTAAAGGGTCCCCTGTTTGACTGTTGCTGTACCTCGACAGAAAGTGTGGGGCTTTACATTGATATGTGTGTCCTGAATAGTATTTTGTTAAAACTTTCAGGAAACTGTGAATGTGCTTGAAGCTTATTCATTTGTACAGTGTTAAACGTGAAACTAAAATTCCTTCATTTACACAAATCACAATACAGGTCGCAAAGTTTATTGCCAATTTTGACCAGAGCTTTTTATAAGTTATGCAACAGTTTCCACCCTTTTAACACGAGGGGTTACGCTACATGATGGTCGAAACTTGGGTTGCTATGTACCCCTTCACAGACATGCTTATTTCTGCACTTTACTCTATTAGTACCCCCCTCAGCGAAACACCCTTGCTGATAGCAATGTCACAGATCAGGCCCAAGAGAATCATGGCAAAAGCTCAGACAAACATTCGCTCTGCCAAAGGCCTGCAAAACACTCCAACCAATCAGAATTACGATACTTGCCTTGCACGGGAGCAAGACCCTTTTTTAACACTGGTCTCCGCATCTGATTCTAGTTCTATTTAGGACAAGCAACAAGCGGCCTACCTGACTAAGGTAGACCTTTTTAGCAACCGTGTCACAATTTCTTGGAATATTAACCTCTTAATACAGTCATTAATGTTCAGGACTCAAAAGCACCACACATTACCTTCTGCTTTGCTCTTTTGCATTGATGCCCTAGAACAAGTCTTGACACAAATCTGCAGAATGGCTCTGATTTCTGTGCATATGTGCAAAATCTTCTGGCTAAGAGCTTGGACAACTGAAGCTGCCTGTAAAAGACGGCTCACACGTATGCCCTTTGAAGGACATCTCTTTGGTTGAGGTACTTGGCTAATTCACGATTTAAGTCACACGATTCCAAAATCTCCCACCTCTACATGCTTAAAATGAAGAGAACTTCTATGCTTTGCCTAGGCCACAACTTCTAAGACAAAATTCAGCCATTCCAATTGGTGCAAGACTTGAAACACAAAACCACCAAGTCTACCTCGAAGACCTCTTCCCAATGAATGGGCACCTTCCTTCCTAAGAGTGGGGGGGGCATCTGTTAGTTTGTCTCCCTCTGGGTTAGACATCCCAGAACTATGGGTTCAGTTGGTGTTTTCAAAGGGGTGCAAAATAGCATTGCAATTTACCCCACCTCCAGCTGAAATGTGCTCAAAGACGTTCAGGTTTGGCATGACTGTCTGTCCACCATAAGCCATCTGTTGTCCCAGAGAGTGGTCTCCTCTGTACTTCTGGAGGACAGCTTCAAAGAATACTATTCAAACCTATTTACTTGTGGTACTAGAAGCTTTACAACCTTCCTTTCGCCTGGAATACTTGGACCTCATTCTAGAGCTCCAAGGTTGTGGAGACATCCTTCTGTGAGATTCTCCATGGTAGCCTGCATGGAGCAAACATCCTCCCCTCTCTGCCATCCTATGTTCCTATCCAGCCAAGCAAGTAATTCCTAAACTTGGTGGATTTCCTACCCAGCCTTGATAATGGGGAAGTCTTTTCCACCATACTGATGGAAGGTGATCGCAACAGATGCCAGCCTCTCAGGCTGGGGAAGTGTTCCAGTCTCTCACAATCCAGAAAACATGGTCACCCAAGAAAGCCAAGCTTGGAGCCAAGAGTGTGAAAAAAAGGCTCTACAACACTGGACCCTCTCTTCAGGAACACCTGATATGGGTGCAATCAGACAATGCCACGGTTGTGACCTACACCGGTCACCACGGGGGTACCAGGAGTCATGCCGAAGGAAGCAAACCCGCACATCTTATAGATGAAAAAACACTGTTCAGCAATCTCTGGTGTTCACATCCCAGGAGTGGACAATTGGAAAGTGAATTAATTAATTTGTCACTGCCTGGACTAAGAGAAATGGGCCCTTCACACCGAAATCTTCAACCTGATATGTCAGAGATTGGGGACTCCACACATGTATGTTCTGGCTTACAGATTCATCAAAAAGTTACCACTGTGGTCAGGACCAGGAATCCTCTAGCACTAGTATTGGTTGCTCTGATAATTCCCTGGACTCCATTCAGGCTAATTCCACTATGAATTCTGCCTTGACTGCTCTGCAAAATAGAGCAGTAGAAGAAAAAAATGGTGATTTTTTATTGGCCCAGAAGAACCTCCTACACAGGCATACTCAGACTTCTAGAAAACATATGGCTTACAGTATTCCATACAGGCCAGACTCTGTTGTCTCGGGGGGCCCCTGCTCCAACCTGCTTCTGTTGAACCCCAGCTCTTGAAGGACAGAGCATTCTGTCATTCCCACAATGTTAAATGCAAGCTAAGCCACTCTAGAAAGATCTACTATGGTACCTGCAACTCCTACAATTGGGACTTGATCAGAATTTGGCCTTAAGTACTCTTAGGGGACACGTTTTGGCCTTGTCCATTGCTTTTCAAAAACTTTCCCTTAAAAAAACCTTATATTCAACGTGTTTCTCGGATCAAACCACCTTTACAGCAGCCTGTGCTTCCTTGGGACCTCAAATTAATTCTCTCTGCCCTGCAAAAATCACCCTTTGAACCCATCCCAAAACTCACCTTGGATGAGCTATCCTTCAAGGTAGTCTTCTTGTCAGTCAGACGTGTCTTTGAGTTAGCAGCACTCACTTGTAAGGAGCCATTCCTCATTTGTCAAGGAAAAACTGTCTTGTGTTCCAGACCCTCCCTTCTTCTAAGATGTGCTTGCCTTCCATCTCAGTACAGATAAAGAAGCTGAGTGTAAAAGTGATGGACTGGCCAAGCTGGCAACCTGTGAAACTCTGGTGAACTCCATGCCCAAGAGGGTTAAGGCAGTGCTGGAAAATAATGATGGCCACACAAAATAGACACTTTGGGCCCAATTTGGTCATTTTCACTTATGGGTGTACTCACGTTTGTTGTCAGCGGTTTAGACATTAATGGCTGTGTCTTGAGTTGTTTTGATGGGTCAGCAAATTTACACTGTTATACAAGCTGTACACTCACTAATTTACATTGTAAATATTTCCAAAAATGTGAGGGCTGTACTTACTTTTGTGAGATACTGTATATGCTATTTGTTCCTAAAATAAATAATATGCATAATCTGTGATGTAACCTTCACATTATATATGAGAATAAAATGGGCATATATACTAATCAAGGTAATTTGCTATATTAAGTGGTGGTCTAATAGTAATTAAAGCAATAATATAATACATATCCCATCCATAAAAATATGAAGAAATATTTATGGACATAGGGATGAATTTGTTTTCTCAGCTGTAGTTTCACAGTCCTACTTGAGTTTTAGGCAGGGGCGGCCCGTGTATTGGGGGCGCAGGTGCGACACCCCCCATCCCTGCCGCCGCCCCCTATCCATGCACCTGGCCCCTTTCAGCACGTCCGACACATGAACTACAATTGCGGGGATAGGCGGGGGTGTGTCTCTTGAAGCACCTGATTAGAGCCAGAGGCTGTTTGGCCCCCCCCCAAAAAAAAAACCCACCAGCCACCACTGGTTTTAGGAAGGTGATGGCATGTTAGATCAATCATATGGCTGTTTTCTTGAAAAGTATATATGACACAGTAATACATTGCAAATTACCAACAAGAAGTTCTTTAGAACACTTGGAAAAAAAAGAAGAGCAGTCCAAGTAACAGGAGGCAACTGAAGCTGCTGTATATTGTTCAACCTCCAAATGGGTGTGGTGGCCACACAAAATATTGACACTTTGGGCCCAATTTGGACTTTTTCACTTTGGGGTGTACTCACTTTTGTTGCCAGCAGTTTATACATTAATGACTGTGTTTAAACATACAGAACAAGGGGGATCAGTGTTCTTGGAATACACCTAGAAGTAGGGTCTTGCTACATCCCAAATAATACTGAGAACAGGACAGAGTTTTGACGGGACTTTATAAGCAATACTCAACAATCAGGTGTTTTTAGTTATAAAAACATTATTTTATTTCATCTTATAAAATGACAGGATTGACAAATGTGGTACAAACATAAAATAAAAAAAATCAATTTTACGACATAGAAAATACTGAGTTGTAGATGAATACTCCAAAGTTTCAACAATATATTCTAACATTGAAAGATAATGATAGTTTGTAATACAATAACAACAAATCCACATAGTCAGAAAAAAGCAAGAATGTATATATCAACTGTTAACAAAAAAATATAATAGGGAATATACATCAACTTGGGTCTAGACTTACAATGCCGGTAGGAGAACAAAGTGTCCATCAGCGTCCCAAAGCCCCCGTGGGAGGGAGGAGCCCAACCATATACTCATTCAGAGAAGGATGGAGAGATCTATAATTAAATTGAATTCAATTAAATCTCATAATTAGAGATACATAGAAGGGGAAGGGGTTTTATGATCATCATTATATGGAAGTGCAGCTCTAATACCTAAAAAACATGAAGAGCTCAGCATGGTATTAGCCAGGGGAAACAACCAATTCAGATAGAACCAGATGAGCATGTATGAGACCCCTATGATCTCAAGGGAAGTCCAAGCTATCAAGAAGGGGATTGGACTGTTACCAGTCAAATTGAATGGAGAGGACATCCAGTTAACCCTACAGAATATATAAAAGAAATATAGTAAAGAAAAAAGAGAGAACACTTGAGCGTACCAAGTCTCTCATAATCAACGACACTAAAGAAAATATGCTAGTACATACACATAAATAATCTGCATCCATCATAAGGATGGGTAGATAAAGGCTACATCTCTAAGAGAGAAGAATAAAGTTACCCAGATTGGTTGTATCTCTAACGGCCAAAACCCGGTCCAACGAGACCTCTGTGTGAAGATGCCAACAGACGCGGAGCAACTGCCGCCATCAGCTGTTTCAATACCCTCCAGGCTAACCAGTGTGTCACATGGAGGATCCAATGGACAGGACACTCCCAGAGAACATGTGGGTATTTATAACCATCGGCAGGGAAGCCATTAGGATGCCACGTGCGGCGTGCACCTTCCCCACCACTCGCCTCCAGATCTGGCAGCGTTGGGAGGGACGCCGGAGACGCCTCTGAAACTGGAAGAGCTCCTACGTTACCTCCAGCGATTCCAATTGCCGGAAGTGATTGCCCAAAAATCAGTGGTGCCGACATGGAAAACCACTCCGCCCAAGATGGAGGAAAAAAAAAAAGGATAGAATATAAAGAGAAATAAAAAAGAAAAGGAACTTCATAAGATGTTCATTCTTTCCTGAGACAAAGCCCTCAAGGAAGAGTCTGCAGCATAAGATCTCATTGAGTCCTGGTGGAATGTTTGCTTTTAAATTGAATATCTAGCGTGATTCACGTTGGAGGACATGTTTGTTCCAGTCCCCTACACGAGAAATCTGCTGTTCATGGTCAAGTGCCCAAAACATCAGTGAATCAGGGGGCGTGGCCTGAAGGGAAGCATGGTGGACGTCTTTCTCCAGAGCTCCTGATCTCTGCAGCTCCATCCCGGACCATCCAGTATTGTGGAGGAAGGGTGAGACTTCAAAATCTCTAAGAAGTCCTCCCCAACTCCCCATCCACCCTCACGGACAGGGACACACCGTCCCAACAAAGGGGGCAAGCATCCCGACACTAACGGGCACCTACCACCGAACGAGACCCCCTCCTCCAGCGCGATCGCCGGACCTAACAGCCCAGAAACCCCACTCAAAGTGGGCTCTATGACAGGCACTCCCACCTACCCCTCAACCCCTCCTGAAGAATCTCCAAAACTTCAGAGTGGGAAGGAGGTGTTATGACCTACCAGGCCCTACCTCGACGTCTCTAGTCCTCGAGACCTCTTTCTGCAGGTGGTACGAAGGGAAGTCCGGTGCGGGGGACTAAGTGACTACAAAACCCGTGAACTGGTA
>BLSH010072384.1:699569-724370 GCA_018402905.1 Glandirana rugosa | reverse complement strand
GACATACCCAACGAACAAGCGCGTCTATAACAGTTTACCATTATCACCAAATCTCGGAAATATTTTCAACTCAGACACTTCATACATAACGTTCAAAAATCCTGCGATCTCTCTAAACCACTATTACCATTTGACAATATCTGCGCGAACAAGCAACCCATACAGCGTACAATTTCTACCACCTACGCTCTACTATGGACCAACACACCCAACAACACAAGCAAATTCTGTGCGGCATGGAATAGAGACCTCGGTCTAAATATCACAGAAGAACAATGGACACAAGTCTATGAGAATACCCACAAGGGATCAATAAATGTCACAATACAAGAAAACAACTTCAAATTACTTACACGCTGGTACCGAACACCAAATGTCCTAAAAAAATACAACCCTAACACAACTGACCAGTGCTGGCGATGTAACCAGGAGACAGGCAATATTCTACACATATGGTGGGAATGCAAAGAGATTGTCCCCTTTTGGGAGAAAATATGCAAACAGATCAATAAAATTACATCACAAAATCTAACTCTGAATCCTGAACATTTCCTACTACATCTTCATCCCTCCCGATCTATCAAATATCGCAAATCACTTACAATGAACATGATAAATGCAGCCAAACTTTGCATCCCCAGATGTTGGGGAATGCCTAAAACTCCCTCAATCATAGACTGGTACAAACAAATCCAGAAAATAGCTGAAATGGAAGAACTGATTGCTATGGCCAATGACACAACTACCAAGTACACAAAAATCTAGGCCGATTGGATTTCTTTTAAATTCTCAGAGGAATACATCAACACAACAGATGCCTAATTTGTTCTTCAACTGAGCTAGGACCAAGTCCCCCATCACAACACAGAAAACGCAGATAAAGAGCTCCCCCTATACCTCCTCCCCGCACCCTTGTACTCTCCCCTCCCCCCTTTCCCCCCCTCCTACGCTCTCATCCTTCCTAACACATCACCTGACAGCGCTGGTTGCTTGAAGGGGTTAGGAAGGTCAAAAGAGCGGTACTAAGTCCCAAATCACAGCCACGAGATGCAGAATCCTCCAAGTATACATACTACACCCATAATCTCACTACATCCCTTACAAAGTTCAACGTACACAATTATTGAACCTTAGCGCAACCCATGTCCTAAGAGAATCACAGGTGTACCACCCTCTTCCTTACACACACCTCTAACTCCCTCACCGCCTCCTACTCCCACACCACATATACCCTGCAGGTCTCCATCCTCTAACTTAAGAACGCAGGTAATGCTGATACACATAAAAACGTAGTAGGAGCAGTGGAAACTTTATGCAAAGATAACAGGGAACACTCTCGATGCCGATGTACTAGGCAACTAAACTGATGTGCTTGTGCTACTCGTAAACCCCCCGGATGTAATTGTACATTGTATCCTGGTGATCTCCCACTAAAATTCTTCTTTTATGGAAAATAGAATAAATAAATAAATAATAAATAAATAAAAAAAAAAAACACACTTTCCCCCGCAACTGGTGGTCTCCAGCCCTTAAAGAGGGTTCCCTGGCCCATATGTCAGGAAGCCGAGGACCCTCCAAAAGGCCCCTGTTACCACAACCTGACTCCTGGAGATCTACTAGTTTTGTGGGGGAAAAGGGAGGTTTCTCCCGGGGGGTGTGGGATCCGCTAGACAGGGACACCATTCTCCTCTTCTCCTATGTCTCCCCTCTTTCCACCCCTCCCTTCTCTTCTTCCCCTTTCTTGTCTCTTTCAAGGTTTCCCACCTCGTCAATTTTTCTTTATTTATTTTTTTTTCTTTTATTCAAATATAAGAAATCACCGGTTCTGCTTAAATAAACTCCACATATTTGCATTTGCTTACCAGCAGGCTTGTCATGCATAAGTTCCATGTATCTTGAGATTATGCTCTCTCCTCTTTAAGTTTTCTTTGTATTCCAAAGTAAATACATGCAGTAACATGCCATCACTATGTTTACCACTCCTTTCTCGATGATGTGGACCTCACTTGCCTTATCATTTATTTACCAAAATACTCTGTAAACTCACTATGATCTTTTCACTTGTATTAAGATATCTGTAGTATCATTTATATTACCGGTTGTACTCACTTGTTATGACGATTTTCAAATAAAACTTTATGAGAAAAAAAAGTGCCCAAAACATAAGTTTAGGGACATGATAATTATGTACTTGGACTACATAGAGACCAATTTTAGAATAAATATTCCCTGCCTCGGCAGCGTGAACATGATCATAGATCCTTTTCCAAAACTCCCTGATGGTCTTACCCACATAGAAAGCTCCCCAGGGGGAGTTCATAATGTAGACAACACCTGTGGTCTGACAAGTGACATGGCCTCTGGGAATGAAAGGGCGACCATCAGGGAGCAATGGAGAAGGATCTGAATTGATATATTGGCAATAACTGCAGTGGCCATCAAAATATAAACCTTTATTAGTAAATTTTTTAAAAAGTCATGTCAAAAATGTTCTCAACCACTGATGCAATGAATTAAAATATTGACAACACAACACAAGTGTAGCCGGCACAATCACCCATTCAACCACCACAAACAACACCTTACAACGTAGCCAGTCTGGCAGTCATTCCTGAGAATTGAGGGTTAATGATCTGGACAACAATAGCCTCAGAAAATCATATGCAATGATGTCCCTCAGAACTAGTTGCTGGTTCCTAGTAAAGGTGCTTGAGACCAAGTGTATGTGTGGATGGATGGATGTATAGGTTGGATGGGGAGAAAAGAGTCCATTGGAAATGAGAGTAGGGCCAGTAGCAAACCTCAATTGAAGTGTTGTAAAATTGATTCAATAGTTCATGACAACTTAGTGAGGTAAGATGCCCACTGGCATGTTAAGCAATAAGGGACTGACAGGATGAGCAGATTGCTAAGGAGATGTGCTTCATGAACATTGTGGAATGGGCTCACATCCTTCCTGCACAGAGTCCAGCTCCTATGCAAAGCACACCATTTGGTGCGGGCAAACAGGTACTGCTGTATAGTTGGGATCCCAAAAGCGGATAGGATGGGAGCTGCCTAGGACACAGCTGCTAGCAACCACCGTGGCTAGAGTGGAAGTCCATAGTGGCCGTATTTGCTTACTAGTAATGGGATCGTAATATCATACAGTATGCAAAAGTCTTGTGAATATGGATAAAGTGAAGCTCACCGTTCGCGGCCCGTTGCTGTATAAGCGATGCTTCCTGTCCAATAAGGGTTGGCCTCTCTCCCGCTCCCATTAGCCATGGCTGACATCCACCTAGATATCCAAAGATTGCGAGCTCTGAGGAAGTCCAGTGATTGGTCGGACGAAACGCTTCAGCGGGACGTCACCCCACGGCACAGGTGACGCAGCTGGACCCACCCTCCTGCCTCGAATTCCCCATGATCAAACGTATTATTCACAAACATCTTCCCGTCCTATACGCAGATAACTCCTGCTCTCAAATCCTTGACTCAGGAGTCAATATTGTTGCCAAACGTTCTAAAACGCTTGGAGACTTTTTGTCCCCGAGCTTGTTCTCTTCCAGTAAAACAACGCGGCCGTCCCTGACATGGCTACACTGCAAAGGTAACTACAAATGCGGTGCTAGGGACTGTCCGTGCTGTCGCTTTATTTTCGCAGGGACCACTTTTTGTTCCACTATAGATAATACATAATTTAAAATAGAGCATTTTTTCAATTGCAACACCATGTATGTTGTTTATCTCATCACCTGCATCTCCTGCTCATGCCAATATGTGGGCAGAACAACTAGGAGATTGCGTGACAGATTTAGGGAACATCTGGCGGACATTAGGACCCTTAAGTCTACTAATGTCGCCAGACATTTCAACAATCTTCATCACGGTGACACCACCTCCATGCGTGTACAGGTGATCGAACGGATTTCATCCCGCCCTAGGGGTGGGGATCTGTTCCGTCTCCTGTGCAGGAGGGAAGTATTTTGGATTTACAAATTACATAGCCGTATTCCCAATGGCATGAATTTTGAATGGGACGTTTCCCATTTTTACGATAATTGTTAGTAACTCCATTTAGGTCATACGCATATAATATACTGGTTAATGAGTTCATGATTAGTGGGTTTTGATCCATCTCCTTTCTCTTGTAATTACCTCCAGTATAACAATGCATATCCTCTTCCATCCACCGTGAAGAATAAATACTTACACTTAATACATACTATAGTACAATTGAAACAAAATAACAACTAGTATTACATGCCTTTGGAACAGCATTAGTTAGGTCTTTATGACCACTTGTTTGGTTTTTCTTCCTTTTTGTCCACTTTATCCAAGGGTCCGATGTGAGTTTTCTGTCTGTACACTGATACACTGACATTATACTCCTGCTCAATCTTCTGGCCCGTCACTATTTATGTAATGACATCTTGGAAACAATGTGTATATTTCTGACACATATGATCCGTCCCGATCCTTACAAGTGCCCCCTCTTTTTAGGTATGGACATATACATACTCTTTCACACACGAATAGCATTAATATTCTATTTCTGATTAAATTTACTACAGTTGCACTGTCGTAGTGTGAATTCTTTTTTTTCAGTATATTGTCCGACATTTAATTTAATTCAATGTATTTTGTTTCTATTTACCTTTAGTTCCTACTTTTCCAGTCTGTATATTGGATTTAATTGATCAAGTTATGTATGTCCTCCCTTTCGCCCAAAGAAGTTTTCCTGCAGACATTCAAGTGTTAAAACGGGATGGTGATTGGGATATATACAGCTATTTTTTACTACATGTACACTACCCATTCACATCCTTCCGAATAGTGCAATGCCTGATGCGATGCTGTTTATGACATTAGTCTGCTGCCATCGTATCGGCTACTTTCTACTGAAACTTTTTTCATTCATTTTTTTATTCATGTTTTTCATTATTATTCTTAAATGACTTTGCCTCCTATTTTTATCTATACACCTATAGTCTGCATGAATACTTTTTGTGGGCTGAATATCTTCTCCTACATGGCTACTGAGTTTTACTGACTTGGTTTTGTTTTTATGATACGAACGCGTGCTGCATCGGTGCGATTCCGATTGCAGCATGTGTTCTCACACACTGAAGAGTCTTTTAACATTTATGTTTCACCTGACAATTTGTTTTCTACCTAGTCTTTTCAGTGTTAATAGTTACTTACACCAGCTGGAGTAATCACTGTGGTGCTTGTCCATGCAGATCACTAATGAGCTAACGATCACTTTCACATGTTACATCCATATATAGTAGCACTTGCTCATTTTTGAAGTTAGGTTATGAATAAGCGGACCTCCGTGCCGCGAAACGCATTAACCCTTTCACAGTTTGCTGTTTTGCCTGCCTGACTGTAATTTCACTTTTGGCTCAATATACCAGTTTTTTTGCCTCGGATGCTGGAGTGCGGTCCATTTTTTCTGAAGTTACCATGTTTCAGGATTGGCGGCTTTGCAGACCTGCACCAGAGCACCTTGGCGTCTGCTGACACGGCGCACCTGAGCGGACCTACCTTTTCTCCTTCTACTATATAGCAGCACCTGTTTGCCCGCACCAACTGGTGTGCTTTGCATAGGAGCTTGGACGTGGATGTGAGCCCATCCACAACATTCATAAAGCACATCTCCTTAGCAATCTGCTCATCCTGTCAGTCCCTTATTGCTGAATATGCCAGTGGGCATCTTACCTCACTAAGTTGTCGTGAACTATTGAATCAATTTTACAACTCTTCAATTGAGGTTTGCTACTGGCCCTAATCTCGTTCTCAACTGACACTTTTTTCCCCATCGCACCTATACATCCATCCATCCACGCATACACTTGGTCTCAAGCACCTTTACTAGGAACCAGCAACTAGGTCTGAGGGACATCATTGCATATGGTTTTCCGAGGCTATTGTTGTCCAGATCATTAACCCTCAATTCCCCGGAATGACTGCCAGACTGGCTACTTTGTAAGGTGTTGTTTGTGGTGGCTGAATGGGTGATTGTGCCAGCTAAACCCGTGTTGTGTTTTGACAACGTTGTCAATATTTTAATTCATTGCATCAGTGGTTGAGGAAATTTTTGACATGAATTTTTAAAAATTTACTAATAAAGGTTTATATTTTAATGGCCATTGGTATTGATGTCTTAGTGAAGAGAAGACAATACCCGCTCAAAGCCACGGCTTCACTCCACAGATGTGACCACTTCCATAGGGTGCAGGCTCCGCCATGATACAGGAGATACCGAGAAAAGTTCTTCAGACAGCCGCACTCCAAAAATTGCCGTTTATTGGTAAAATCAAATGAAATGCAAGCAGAGCATATTGGGGGACAAACCCCAGGTACAAATGCTGACGCGTTTCACGTCTATATCTGACGCTTAATCATAGCAATCATAGTATTGATGTCTTAGTGCTCTAATGATTGCCAACCACAGATTTTTTTTAAATAACAGCTGAGCTCTGGATTGTGAGGCCGCTCGGTTATATGCATTGCGTAAACAAGATTTAGTATAGCCTGTCTCTAGAAGACATTTCTTTAAATCAAGGGCGGCTACCCTAAATTTCTGGTCATCACAACAATTGCTGCTAAGTGTACCATCAGCGTCCACCTCGACCTCCAAACCCAAAAAAGTCACCCTCTGCCAGTCATAGGCCATCGTGAAATAAAGGTTATAGCAATTGGCATTCATAGCATTGAGACACTGATGCAGAAGATCCAGAGAGCCATCCCAAATCAAAAACATGTCATCAATATATCTCAACCAGGTGAGGATATGTGATGAAAACCTTGAAAAGCCATCAGAAAGTAAGAAGTTCCATTCCCATTCCCCCAGGTACAGGTTGGCATATGAGGGTGCACAACAGGTCCCCATAGCCACACCCTGCACCTGGAGGAAATTTTTGAGAGGTTATGTCTCAAAATGAAATCAAGAACCTGAACCACAAAATCATAGAGGGCTTCAGGATGTTGATTGCTGGATCTAAAGAAATTCCGCATGGCCCGTATCCCCTTGGTATGTGGGATCAAACAATATAGGCGCTAAACATCAATTGTTAACTAAAATGCCCCTGATGGGATGTGTAGTTCCTCAATGAGCAGAAGAAAATTAATTATGTCCTTAACATAGGATGATAAACCAACAACAAAGGGGCGTCGAAAGGAATCGACCCATTTGCTCACATTTTTGGTTAAGTTGGCATTGCCAGAGATTATTGGTCTCCCAGGGGTGTCTGTGACTTGTGAATTTTGGGGAGCTCATAAAAAGAGGGTGTGCATGGGTACTTGTTCTTTAGGAAATTCCATGTATGATATGTAATAATGCCCTTATTTAGAGCCTCAGCAATCAGCACATAGAAGGCCTTATTGAAGTCATCAATCTGGACTTCCGAGACCTTCGTGTACAAATCTGATTGCTGAGAATGTCCATCCATGCACATCCCCTGATACGCTTCCCCATTCATAAAAACCACATTGCCCCCTTTATCTGCATTTATAATTAAAATGGAAGTTTTTTTTTGTAGGTTAGTCAGAGCTTTTTGATGCTCAGCTGTCACCCAGTCCCCCATGTTTGGGGATCTTTTTGACAGCCCCAGTTACACTTAACGAATGCCGAGACGTTTGGATTGGATTTAAGAGGGGGGGGGATTTTTGTGATTTCTTTTTCAGAGGGGGAGGCTCCTTCGGAGGACAAGAAGATTGGTCCTCCAAGAGCGCCTCAAAATCATTACTATCTATGAGATCGATAGGATCATCAGAGTCCTCATAGTCAGAGGCATCCGAAGTATAACCTTCCTCACGAAGTAATGTAAGGTCCCGTAAGGCCTTACGCTTCTGAATGGAGAGTTTATGCTCAGGTGAGGGGTTTGGAATTTTATCATACATTAATCGAAGAAGGATTTTGCGAGTAAATAGGTTGATATCCTTAACTGTAAACCTATCCAGGTCATTGGTTGGGCAGAAACTCAGGCCCAAAGAAAGAACTTGGGTCTCCTGTATAGACAGGGGGTAAGTAGATAGATTAATAACTTTAAGGCCAGCCTCAGAATCACAGGAAGGTAGAGGGTTTAGTTGGGGACCTGATCTTAAGGGACCCGTGCATTTGAAGAGGAGGGAGTGGTAGTGAAAATGGGATAGGGGGTGGTGGCACAAGCAGAAGCACCTAGACCAGATCCTGGTGATTGAGTAGAGGGATCTTCTCCAGTGGATAATCCTTCAGGAATCATAACAGGAAAGAGAGGAATTAGAAGCACCAGCACCAAGAGTGTTATCTGCCACCTCAGGAGTGTGCAAAGATTGTGCCTTAGTTTCCAGAATGCGTTTTTTATTGCTTTTCTCAGTATTTGTACTTGGTGTCCGTGTGCGTCTTTTGTGAAAATTCTTGGTTTTTGTGCTTCTTTGGGAAATCTGTGAGGAAGAAGAAACAGAAAATGAGTGACCACTAATATCTGTGGGATTCATTTTCTGTGCAGAATGTGTACCTTGGTTATTAACCCCTTTGGTGCAAGGTTTTTCCCAAACATATGCCGTCTGGCTGAGAAAAGCTCTTTTGTCCCTTTGTGATCAGGATTTGTCTATTAAACACTTCTAGATCCAAGCTTAATTTTTGGTTTAATTCCTCAAATTTGGGATGAGAGCTAAATGAATTTAGGGTTAAATGAATCTGCTGAATCTGAACACTGAGCCGTTCCATTTGATTATCATAGTCCTTTATTAAAAGGACCATTATATTTCTAGAGCAGGATGAAATATTATCTTCCCAACTCTTTTTTAGGTCATCACTGACCTTTGGTATGTTTGGAAAGATCTGAATACGTAGGCCTTTAGGGTTATACCCGGCTTTAATATATCTATCCAGTGTAGATTTGTGCCAATGTAACTCTGACTTCTTCTCCAACAGCCTCCTTAAAAAGAAAAAGGTGGAGGAGAGGTCAGTCATCGGTTTCACTGTGTTGCTAAAAGATTTTTCGTGTTTGGATATTGTGTCCGCTCAATTGGAGAGATATGAATCAGCCATGATAAGGAAAGGAAAAAGACAAAAAAAAGAGGGGGAGGGGGGTGAGGGTTAGGTACAATGGAGTAAAAAAACAGGAAACACTGAAAGCATGGGTTAGTGTTACCACTAGTAAACAAAAATTTAAACATACAAAACTAGGGGGACTCACTTTTGTTGCCAGCGGTTTAGACATTAATGGCTGTGTTTAAACATACAGAACAAGGGGGATCAGTGTTCCTGGAATACACCTAGAAGTCGGGTCTTGCTACATCCCAAATAATACAGAGAACAGGACAGAGTTTTGACGGGACTTTATAGGCAGTATTCAACCATGAGGTGTTTATAGTTATAAAAACATTATTTTATTTCATCGTATAAAATGACAGGATTGACAAATGTGGTACAAACATCAAATAAAAAAAAAATCAATTTTACGACATAGAAAATACTGAGTTGTAGATGCATGCTCCGACGTTTCGACTTGTAATAGTCTCCATCAGGGAGTTTATATGTATAATGGGGAATATACATCAACTTGGGTCTAGACTTACAATGCCGGTAGGAGAATAAAGTGACTGTTAGCGTCCCAAACCCCCCCCCCCCCCCCGTGGGAGAGAGGAGCCCTACCATATACTCATACAGAGAAGGATGGAGAGGTCTATAATTAAATTTAATTCATTTTATCTACATTATGAACTGCCCTTGTGGCGCTTTCTATGTGGGTAAGACCGTCAGGGAGTTTTGGAAATGTTCACGCTGCCGAGGTAGGGAATATTTATTATAAAATTGGTCGCCATGTAGTCCAAGTACATAATTATCATTTTCCTAAACGTATGTGTTGGGTACTTGAGCATGTCGGAATTCTCGTGGAGGGCACTGGAACAAACATGTCCTCCAACGTGAATCACGCTGGATATTCAATTTAAAAGCAAACATTCCACCAGGAATCAATGAGATCTTAAGCTACAGACCCGTCCTTGAGAGCTTTGTCTCAGGAAAGAACAAACATCTTATGTAGTTCCTTTTCTTTTTTATTTCTCTTTATATTCTATCCCTTTTTTTCTCATACAACTGTCTAATTAATTGTGATATGTTTTATCCGTCAATTGTCGTATTTTTTGGTCTCTTGCAGTGCCGCTGGGTATTCGTTGTCCCTATCAGGGTTTCTCCCCCCCCCCCCCTTTTTGAGAGGACGCCCTCCTTATATCATTCCTTCCCGGCAAGGAAAGTCCCCACACAGGCAGGCTGGTGTGGGGTTTATCCTCCTGTCACTCCCACGTGTGCTGTGCTGTGTTCCACCTGAGGAGCATTCTCTACTATCTCGCCTAGATGGCTCTCCTCCATCTGAGGCGGAGTGGTTTTCCATGTCGGCACCACAGCCCTCCTTTTTGGGCAATTACTTCCAGCAATTGGCGTCGCTGAAGGTGACGTCGGAGCTCTTCTGGTCTCAGTGGCGTCTCCAGAGTCCCTTCCGATGCTGCCAGCACTGGAGGCGAGTGGTAGGGAAGGTGCGTGTCAGTGTGGAACGCACGCCACACGCAGCATCCCAATGGCTTCCTTGCTATTGGTTAGAAATACCCACATGTTTCTCTGAAAGTGTCCTATCCATTGGATCCCCTATGTGACGCACTGGTTAGCCTGGAGGGTATTTACGTAGCTGATGGCAGTTGTTGCTCCATTTCTGTCGGCATCTTCACACAGAGATCTCGTTGGACCGGGTTTTGGCCGTTAAAGGAGATACAACCAATCTGGGTAACTTTATTCTTCTCTCTCAGAAATATAGCCTTTATCTGCCCATTCTTATTAGGATGGATGCAGATTATTTATGTGTATGTACTAGCATATTTTCTTTAGTGCAGTTTATGAGAGACTTGGTACGCTCAAGTGTTCTCTCTTTTTTCTTTACTATATTTCTTTTATATATTCTGTAGGGTTAACTGGATGTCCTCTCCATTCAATTTGACTGGTTTAACAGTCCAATCCCCTTCTTGTTAGCTTGGACTTCCTTTGAGATAGGGGTCCCATACATGCTCATCTGGCTCTATCTGAATTGATTGTTTCCCCTGGCTAATACCATGCTGAGCTCTTTTGATTTTTAAGTACGTTTTAGAGCTGCACTTCTATATAGTAATGATCATAAAACCCATTCCCCTTCTGTGCATCTCTAATGATGAGATTTAATTTAATTATAGATCTCTCCATCCTTCTCTGAATGTGTATATGGTTGGGCTTCTCTCTCCCATGGGGGGTTTGGGACGCTGATGATCACTTTGTTCTCCTACCGGCATTGTAAGTCTAGACCCAAGTTGATGTATATTCCCTATTATAATTTTTTGTTAATAGTTGATATATACATTTTTGCTTTTTCTGACTGACTTATTCACTATGCGGATTTGTTGTTATTGTATTACTAATTGTCATTATCTTTCAATGTTAGAATATATTGTTGTACGGAATTTAAACTCCCTGATGAAGAATATTACAAGTCGAAACATTAGAGTATTCATCTACAACTCAGTATTTTCTATGTCAAATAGATTTTTTTTATTTAATGTGTGTACCACATTTTTCAATCCTATAATTTTATACGATTAAATAAAATAATGTTTTTATAACTAAAAACACCTGATTGTTGAGTATTGCCTATAAAGTCCTGTCAAAACTCTGTCCTGTTCTCTGATCAATGGCTGTGTGTTGAGTTATTTTGAGGGGACAGCAAATTAACACTGTTATACAAGCTGTACACTGTACATTGTAGCAACGTGTCATTTCTTAAGTGTTGTCACATGAAAAGATATAAAATATTTACAAAAATGTGAGGGGTGTACTCACTTTTGTGAGATCCTGTATATAGCTTCTAGGTCAAGTTTTGGATCATTTAAGTAATATTCTTAGTTTAACTACATTGAGGCTTTTATCTTTGCTGTTGTACTTGCTAAGGATTCTTCACATTAAAGGAATGCAAGAAGTTTATACTTTGCCTTTTTACATCACTGGGATTAATCATGTGAGGATTCTAGGATGACTCTTCCACTTAGCACCCGTTTTAAGGAAATACCTTGCAGGGGTCTGTCTCAGTCTCTACCGAACATGCATCTGCTAGGACATCTGCTGAATCATTGAAATTAGGATTGTGGGGTTTTTTTTTTTGTTTTTTATTACCAACAAAATTGGAGTTCACTTTATTGGTTAACTGTATGCAAGTCCATTCGGTGAATTGCAGTAAAGTTTGATAATCTATTGGTTTCCTGGTGAATAGATCATTTTCCATAATACAGACCAAGAACCTTTTCATAAATAAGCTAAATCACTTATTGTTTGTATTCCCATTTTACATCAGGTCTCTGATCCTGTTACCTCTTTCATCTCTGATCAAATAATTTGGCATCTCCAGCTTGATATGAATTAATGATTCTGTTCTTTCTGAGCTCAATAGAGAAGTGTTCTTAAAACAAGTTTACCTGCAGTGTGTGAAACGATGGAAAGCACAGCAGGTGTCTCTTACTCGTGCTGCATGCCAGAAGGCAATGTGGTCTCCTCTGCAGGTCTGACCTTTATTCCCTAAAATAAATAAAACATATATTTGGGTTAAACTATTGTGATACGATTTCTCTACAACTGCTTTTTCAGGAAAGAAAAAACACATTTACCTTCGAAACAAAGTTTTGTAACTTGTAAGCAATGCATACACTATTTAAAGTGGTTTTAACCCTAAAAAAAGAAAAATATCCTGTTCCTTTAACCACTTCAGCCCTGGAAGGATTTACCCCCTTAATGACCAGGCCATTTTTTGCGATAAGGCACTGCATAACTTTAACTGACAATCGCGCGGGCATGTGACATTGTACCCAAACAAAATTGCCATCCTTTTTTTCTAAGAAATAGGGTTTTCTTTTAGTGGTGTTTGATCACCTCTGCGGTTCTTATTTTTTGTGCTATAAACAAAAAAAGACCGCCAATTTTGAAAAAAAAAAACAGTATTTACTTCTATAATATATATCCAGGAAAAAATGAATACATTTGATTTTTATATATATACAGTGGGTACGGAAAGTATTCAGACCCCCTTAAATTTTTCTCTCTTGGTTATATTGCAGCCATTTGCTAAAATCATTTAAGTTAATTTTTTTCCCTCATGAATGTACACACAGCACCCCATAATGACAGAAAAACACAGAATTGATGACATTTTTGCAGATTTATTAAAAAAGAAAAACTGAAATATCACATGGTCCTAAGTATTCAGACCCTTTGCTCAGTATTTAGTATAAGCACCCTTTTAATCTAATACAGCCATGATTCTTTTTGGGAAAGATGCAACACATTTTTCACACCTGGATTTGGGGATCCTCTGCCATTCCTCCTTGCAGATCCTCTCCAGTCCTGTCAGGTTGGATGGTGAATGTTGGTGGACAGGCATTTTTAGGTCTCTCCAGAGATGCTCAATTGGGTTTAAGTCAGGGCTCTGGCTGGGCCATTCAAGAACAGTCATGGAGTTGTTGTGAAGCCACTCCTTCGTTATTTTATCTGTGTGCTTAGGGTCATTGTCTTGTTGAAAGGTAAACCTTCGGCCCAGTCTGAGGTCCTGAGTACTCTGGAGAAGGTTTTCGTCCAGGATATCCCTGTACTTCATCTTTCCCTTGATTACAACCCGTAGTCCTGTCCCTGCAGCTGAAAAACACCCCCAAAGCATGATGCTGCCACCATCATGCTTCACTGTCGGGACTGTATTGGACAGGTGATGAGCAGTGCCTGGTTTTCTCCACACATACCGCTTAGAATTAAGGCCAAAAAGTTCTATATTGGTCTCATCAGACCAGAGAATCTTATTTCTCACCATCTTGGAGTCCTTCAGGTGTTTTTTTTAGCAAACTCCATGCAGGCTTTCATGTGTCTTGCACTGAGGAGAGGCTTCCGTTGGGTCACTCTGCCATAAAGCCCCGACTGGTGGAGGGCTGCAGTGATGGTTGACTTTCTACAACATTCTCCCATCTCCCAACTGCATCTCTGGAGCTCAGCCACAGTGATCTTTGGGTTCTTCTTTACCTCTTTCACCAAGGCTTTTCTCCCCCGATAGCTCAGTTTGGCAGGACGGCCAGCTCTAGGAAGGGTACTGGTCGTCCCAAACGTCTTCCATTTAAGGATTATGGAGGCCACTGTGCTCTTAGGAACCTTAAGTGCAGCAGAAATTTTTTGGTATCCTTGGCCAGATCTGTGCCTTGCCACAATTGTGTCTCTGAGCTCTTCAGGCAGTTCCTTTGACCTCATGATTCTCATTTGCTCTGACATGCACTGTGAACTGTAAGGTCTTATATAGACAGGTGTGTGGCTTTCCTAATCAAGTCCACTCAGGATAATCAAACACAGCTGGACTCAAATGAAGGTGTAGAACCATCTCAAGGATGATCAGAAGAAATGGACAGCACCTGAGTTAAATATATGAGTGTCACAGCAAAGGGTCTGAATGCTTAGGACCATGTGATATTTCAGTTTTTCTGTTTTAATAAATCTGCAAAAATGTCAATAATTCTGTGTTTTTCTGTCAATATGGGGTGCTGTGTGTACATTAATGAGGGTAAAAATAACTTAAATGATTTTAGCAAATGGCTGCAATTTAACAAACAGTGAAAAATGCAAGGGGGTCTGAATACTTTCCGTACCCACTGTATCAGTTTAGGCCAATATGTATTCTTCTACATATTTTTGGTAAAAAAAAATCCCAATACGCGTATAGTGATTGGTTTGCACAAAAGTTATAGCATCTACAAAATAGGTGAGAGATTTATGGCATTTTTATTTTATTTTTTGTAATGGTGGCGATCAGTGATTTTTTGCGGGACTGCAACATTGCGGTGGACAGATCAGACACCTAACTGACATTTTTGACACTTTTATTTTTTTTTTGAACCAGTGACATTAATACAGTGATCAGTGCTAAAAATAGGCACTGACATTGTACTAATGACACTGGCAGGGAAGGGGATAACAGGGCGATCAAGGGGTTAAATGTGTTCCCTGTTTGTTTTTTCTAACTGGATGGGGGACTGTGTGACTGGGGAAACACCCAGATCTGCCTACCTGCTTAGCAGATCTCAGTGTCATCCCCTGACAGAACGGAGATCTGCCTTGTTTACTTCAGCAGATCCCCATTTTGTCTCTGCAATGAAGGATTGTGGGCGGCCGGCAGACATCGAATTCGCCGGACCCACTGATTGGCTCCCCCGCTGGCCAATCGGAGTGCACATGTACCCATGAAAGCTAGTGCACGAATCGCTGTACCTGTATGGCGATTTGTGCAGCCGAGCCACCTTGCCGCAGTACATCTGTGGTGGGTAGTCGGCAAGTGGTTAACCACTTCAGCCCTGGAAGGATTTACCCCCTTAATGACCAGGCCATTTTTTGCAATACGGCACTGCGTTACTTTAACTGAGAATTCCGTGCAATGTTGTACCCAAACAAAACTGATGTCCTTTTTTTCCTCCACAAATAGAGCTTTCTTTTGATGGTATTTGATCACTTCTGCAGTTTTTTATTTTTTGCGCTATAAAACAAAAACAGCAACAATTTTGAAAAAAAGAAACAAAATTTTTTACTTTCTGCTATAAAACATATCCAATACAAATATGTAAAAAATTTTATTTCTTCATCAATTTAGGCCAACTTATATTCTGCTACATATTTTTGGTAAAAAAAATCGCAATTAGCATATATTGATTGGTTTGAGCAAAAGTTATCGCCTCTACAAACTATGGCTTAGATTTAGGGACTTTTTATTTTTTTTCAGCAATTTTTAGCGGGACTGCAACATTGTGGCGGACAAATTGGACACTAAGTGACACTTTTTGGGGCCCAGTGACCCCAATACAGTGATCGATCAGTGCTAAAAAAAAATGCACTCAAACTGGCAGGAAAGGGGTTAACATCAGGGGCAATCAAAGGGATAAATGTGCTCTTGTAACTGTGTGGGGGATGCTGACACTAGATGAAGAGAGATCGGCAGGCTGCGGTCATGTCATCCGCTGATTGGCTCCCGCTGTGTCCAATCACAGCGGGAGTGGGTCGCCGGTGGGGCACGTATGCCCCAGAACAGGAAGCACAAAACAACTTAAAGGTGCGTTGTTTCGCGCAGCGGGCCGCCCTGCCGCAGTATATGTGCAGTGGGCGGTCTGGAAGTAGTTAACCCTTTTGCTGCCAGAGCCATTTTTGCACACGTTTAAAAAATAATTTAAGGGCTGAAGATTAGAAAAAAATCCAAACATATTTTCTGAAAGCAGACACCCTAGAGAATAAAATAGTGGTAGTTCCAATTTTTTCTGTCACTTGGTATTACCACAAAGGCCTAGGAAACACAAAATTTCAGAAAAAAACACACTAAAGTGAATTTTAGGGCAAACTAACACAATAAACTACCCACATTTTTAGTAAAATATAAGGATGCACTGAGTAAATAGATACCCAACATGACAAACAAATGGCCACTGCCCCACTTGCCTTAGCGGCAAGGAGCACATACTGAATTAACCTAACTGTTGGCGTTAAAAACAGGCGTTTCGTTTGCACACATTTACATGCATAAGCTACGGAGGCCACGACAAGGCACCCCATTATTATTTGCAGTCCTAACTGTATACATTTTCGAGAGCCTCCATAATGGGGTGCCTTGTCACGGCCTCTGCCGCTTACACATATATTTGTAAATGTGTGCAAACGAAACCCCTGTTTTTAACGCAAACTGTTATACAGGTTCATTCGGTTGGTTGCAGGCTGGCTGACAAGTTGAGCTGGGCATAGTCTTTGGTTTTGTTTTACATGTGTTGCCCTTCCATGTGCTCCTTACCGCTAAGGCCTGTCATAGGTGGGGGCAGTGGCCATTTATTTGTACTGTTGGAACACTGGACAAATTTGCAGCCATTCTGCTATATGCTAGGTGTCCAGTGTGCCCCTATGCCTTTAAGGGCATAGGCGCACACCTATGCCTTTAAGGGCTACTTCCAGGCTCACCTACCCTCTGCCTATCCATTATAATGCATGTGCTTCTATTATGGAGGCTCTCAAAAATGTATAGAGTTAGGTCTGTGGATTATAATGGGGTGCCTTTTTGCGGCCTCCAAAGCTTATGCATGTATTTACCCTGGATGTCTCTCCTGTGCTCCAATGAATGTATTGCAATGCAGATCACTTGCAATACATCCCTTCCCGGCTGTGCTAGCCGGGGACAAAGAGTCTGACCCGGAAGCGACATCATACATGCCTCTACCCGCCGGCATCCGCCATGTCAGTCCCGGGCCCGCAGATGGGCAACTGGAGCCTGGAATACATGGCGGGGATGCATGCCGGTACAGGGGGTGTATGGAGGCAATCGCAATGTGGAGTCTGCCTGTCAGTTTTACACACAATCCTGGTGGCTACAGCCACCAGATTGTGTGTGAAACCCCCCCACTGTCAGGTCCATACAACATACCAACCTGGCAGCAAAATGGTTAAAGCATGATCAATAGCATATCGCTTGTGCAGTGTTATTTGTGCCATTCTATGCTGTAAAATTTATGGGTGATCCTGCCTGTTCAGTTTACATGCCTTCGTCATCCTGCTGTGTTGGCAGTCTCTCCCTCTCATAAAAATCAAAATCTAATAAAAATTGTCACAAAAAAGTCCATAAATATATCTGATCCACCGCTGTGCTCTTCAATCACCAATCGGCTAATGACACCAAAAGTGCACACCACCACCAACAAAAAGACCTGCTCACCTCAGCCAGAGCTATAATGGAATGGTTTAAATCAAAGCATATTCATGTGTTAGAATTGCCCAGTCAAAGTCCAGACCTAAAATCAATTGAGAATCTGTGGCAAGACTTGAACATTGCTGTTTACAGACGTTCTCCATCCAATCTGACAAAGCTTGAGCTATGGCAGGGGCTCCTCCACCGCCTCTGCCAATGAAAACAATGGGCAGCGCTTTCGAAGCAGCTGTACACTGCCTTGGAAGTGCAGTGTGCCGGCACTTTTAACACCCTTTTTAGCCCCTTGAGGGGGGTTAAAAGCATCGTGCTCCCATCTGCATAGCGGCGCCATAGCGCCACTATGACAGTGGAAAATTCCCCCTGAAATCAGTGTGAAAGCAGCCTAAGTGTCATTTATGTCTGCTGCTTCATTCCTCTGCTATCAGCATGATTCACTTCTGACAGGTTTTCCTGACACCAAGAGGAAAATGGTGACAGGTTAGGGAGATCCAGCTCATTAACAGCCTCAGCTCTGTTCCTGTATGCTGTGTGAAGGGGTGTGTGTCCCTTTCCTCCAATCAGCTCTCATAGCTCTCCTCACTGAACTCTGTAGAGTGTAACTTGAACTCTCCGCCCCCTTTTTTCTGACATTGCAGACAATCTTGATAAATTCTAGACTTTGAAGGGCTTTAAAGAAGAGAAGACTGCAGATAAACAGGTGCAACATATGTAGGAGTTTTTCCATCTCTGTGTATCATCTGATGCCAGTTTCTTCACTAGGTATATGTAAGGGTTTACAACCACTTTAACCGCTTGCCGACCGCTGGTCGGCAATTGACGGCAACAGAGTGGCTCTGTAACGCGTATCGCCGTCATACGACGGCGGCCGCGAGATCGAGCCCAGTGAGCGCGCGCGCCGCCGGAGGCGCGCCCACGCGCTCACTGTGTCCAGGGAGGGCCAGGGAGCAGGTGCGGCGGAGTCGATCTCTGCCGGCCACCCGCGATGCCCCCCCGGAGTGAAAGAACGGAGGTTCGTGTAAGTAAACACGGACCTCCATTCAGTGAGAGGGGGAAGGGCTGTGATCACAGCCTTCCTCTACACGGAAGGTGTGATCACTTCCCTTCTCCTGTTAGGGCAGTCCCCCCACAGTTAGAACACGCCCAGGGAACACAGTTAACCCTTAGAGCGCCACCTGCAGGTTAACTCCTTCACTGCCAATGGCATTTACATAGTAATCAGTGCATTTTTATAGCACTGATCGCTGTATAAATGCCAATGGTCCCAAAAAAGTGTCAAAATGGTCCGACATGTCCGCTACAATATTGCAGTACCGCTAAAAATCGCAGATCGCCGCCATTACTAGTAAAAAAAAAAATAAAAACCCCAAAAATTAATTCTCATCATCCGTAAACGCGACCACTTTTGCGCAAACCAATCAATAAACGCCGATTGCGATTTTTTTTATCACAAATATGAGGAAGAATATAAATCGGCCAAAACCGATGAAAAAAAATGTTTTTTTATATTTTTTTTTTTTTGGATTTGTATTTTAGCAAAAAGAAATTAGTTTTTTTTTTCAAAATTGTCGCTCTTCTTTTGTTTATAGCGGCGATCAGAAATGACGCAGCGGTGATCAAATACCATTAAAAGAAAGCTCTATTTGTGGGAAAAAAAGGACGCATATTTCGTTTGGGTACAACGTCGCACGACCGCGCAATTGTCAGTTAAAGCGACGCAGCGCCAAATCGCAAAAAGGGCTCAGTTCCTAAAGTGTGAAATCCTTCCGGGGCTGAAGTGGTTAAATATCAACGCCATAAAATTCAAAAACACCACTCCAAAGACACCCCCAACTCAAGGTTTTATCAATTCCTCCTTGCTGTGATGCAGTAATGTAACTAAATATAGTTTTAGGTGATTAAAAATCCACTATGTGCCACATCTTTAGGATTCAATACAAAAAACAAGTGTTCCTCAAACAATGGGATTCTTAAGTCACTTCAATGACATAGTATGTCGAGAATAAAGTTCATTAAAACAGGTTTTATTAATATATCAACAGATAAAAGAGACACAGAAATAATGTATACATGTCAGAGAAAGCTACCGATACCGCAACTATGAGAAATACAAAGATACAATATGGCTTCCTCCCACTGACGCATTTCAGAGAACGTGCATCTCATTCATCAGGAATAGGAGGAGCATCATATATAATCAATCAATAGTGTTATAGATAGACATGCCATGTTCCGATTAAAAACAAAGTTTAAGGATTCTGCTCTTCCACCCAGCCTTCAGAGTAATATATGCTTCAAAAACAGGGAGTGGGGGCTCCTACCCTTTAAGCCTAATCATAGCAACTATGTTATTACTGAATTTAAGTTATTCTACATTATCATACTGTGGCTTTTATGCCCAGGATTGAATTCCTGGTGCAGGATTGAGTCTTCAAGGTCTCAGTGCTACCTGTCTCCTCCCTGTGGGCGGAGCCCCTCACTCTCTGTTTCTGAAGTGTAATGACATATATTACTCTGAATGTTGGGCGGAAGAGCAGAATCCTCAAACTGTGTTTTTAATTGAAACATGTCATGTCTATCTATATCACCATTGATTGATTATATATGATACTCCTCATACCCCTGATGAAGAATATGCACATTCTCTGAAACACGTTGGTGGAGGAAGCCATATTGTATCATTGTATCTCTAATAGTTGGTGTATCAGTAGCCTTCTCTGCCATGTATACATTGTTTCTGTGTCTCTTTTATCTGTTGATATATTAATAAAACGATTATGAACGTTATTCTCCATAATATGACACTGAAGTGCCTTAAAAAAAACATCATTTGGGGAACTCTTGTTTTTTGAATGGATGCAGTAATGTAAGGCCGCACACCACAATCCAGTCATATAAATTTAAGCTTACTGAACAAGTAAATAAAAATATAAATTTCAGCGCCACAGAATACAATAAATGGTTGTCTCAAAAATAGTTGCAATCAGCTGCAGAGGTAAAATTTGCCAGTGCTGCAAATCCATAATAGAAATAATGATGCTACACCGTGCTACTGCAGTTGACCATACTGCTATGAATACACTGAACCCAGATCTGTAAATACAGGCCCAATGCAGATAAAATATTGCGACACCGTGCTACTACATGTAACCATGCTACTATGGATATATTGAACTCAAGTCCATAAATACAGTCCCAATACAGGTGGAGTGCTCAATGCCAGAATCTTATAAGGTGCTGTATAAGTGCTCAGACTAGGTGCCCCACATAGATGTACATTCACCCCACTTCAGTGACCCACCATCTCTGGTGCAGTCAAATGTGTGTTGTGGGGTGACCCCTGTAGATCTCTGGAGACTGTCAGCTGCTGAATAGGGACTCCATCATCATAACCGCATGTGTAAAAAAACAGAAGATCTCATAGCTCAATAACGTCCAAGTAACAAATTTATTGTAAAAAGCATACAAAACAAGTAAAAAACACTCACATGATATGGTGCCTAAACATCCTGGCACCCAGCGTGTAAAATGGATGATTTCTTATGGGGAAATCGGCCCTGGTGGATGTATGCCGTCTATATTGTCGGCTTGGCTTGTTCTCAAACATGAGCGGAAGTGTCGCGATGACGCCATCAAGCTGCAACTAGTTTCGGCCAATCAGAACAGGCCATCATCGGGAAGCTCTAAATCCGCCATTTTGGGTATGGGCATATATACCCTTACTTTTCTAGTTAACTGAAATCACCCGTTAATAACATAGAAGTGCTAACAGTCTAGTTAGATGAATACAAATATACATCATTTCTCAGTAAAACATTAAAACAGTCATCTTATTCGTATTATTTAAAATAAATAATATAGGACGTAAACCGTCCCTATATTGGCAATGTATTGCTGCCTCTGAGCTGGGAAGGGAATGGGTTTCTTTCCCTGCATAAGGCTAATAGCCTGGGGATAATAAACTGGGAATACCTGTAAATAAAATGATTATGCCATAAATGAAGGGGGGTGGTGCATATACTAAATGCGCAATCTAAATGGGTGGAATCATTCATATACCCTCCAATTTAGTGTGTAATAAAAATAAATAACTACTTGTGAAAATTGGTGTCTCTGTGATCTCTAGATAAAGAGTGAGTGTATGCCTTGTTAGGTTGAATGTGCCTTGGTATATAAACGAATCTACCCATTTAGATCACGCATTTAGTATATGCACCACCCCCTTTATTTATGGCATAATCATTTTATTTACAGGTATTATACCCATTTTATTATCCGCAGGCTATTAGCCTTATGCAGGGAAAGAAACCAGATGCAATACATAGAATCTCCACTAGAGGGCTTCCCATTCCCTTCCCACCTCAGAGGCAGCAATACATTGCCAATATAGGGATGGCATTCTATATTATTTATTTAGCCACTTCCCTACCGAGTCATTGTAAAATGACATTGGCAGGGAACCCCTGTCGATCCAGGCGGGCGTCGTATGACGTCCGCCGCTTCTCGGCGCTACTGCAGGTCCCCTGAGGCCCGCAGCGCAGCAATTGGTGATCGGGCATGTCCCTCGGGACATAGCCCCTCCCCCGATCAGGGTAAAGAGCCAATGAAATTGGCTCTTTACCATGTGACCGGCTGTGTCCAATCACAGCTGGTGACTACGGAGAACCATGTGCCCGCCGCCCGTACACGCCCTCGGACAAAGCCCAGCTCCGATCAGGGTAAAGAGCCAATGAAATTGGCTCTTTACCACATGACCGGCAGTGTCCAATCACAGCCGGTCACATGATGTAAACAAACCGTGGTAACGAGCTTTTACCGGGTTCTCCCTCTCACACAAACACACACTGATCGTGTGTGAGAAGGAAGTTGCGGTAACAGCTTGTTACCGCTTAGTGTACACACCAAGCACACTGATTGCCCCCCAGTAATAAAGAGGACCTGTCACCACCCCATCAAAGTACCTGTCACAGCCCATCAGAGTACCTGTCACCTGCCCATCAAACTACCCGAGTACCTGTCACCTGCCCATCAAAGTACCCGAGTACCTGTCACTTGCCCATCAAAGCACTCCAGTACCTGTCACCAACCCATCAGAGTACCCAAGTACTTGTCACCATCCCATCTGAGTACCTGTCACCAACCCATCTGAATACCAGAGTACCTGTCACCAACCCATCAGAGAACCCGAGTACCTGTCACCAGCCCATCTGCGTACCTGTCACCAACCCATCAGAGTACCTGTCACCAACCCATCAAAGTACACAAGTACCCGAGTACCTGTCTCCAGCCCACCAGAGTACCCGAGTACCTGTCACCTGCCCATCAGAGTACCCAAGTACCTGTCACCAGCCCATCAGAGTACCCGAGTACCTGTCACATGCCCATCAGAGTACTCGCATACCTGTCACCAGACCATCAGCGTACCCAAGTACCTGTCACCTGCCCATCTGAGTACCTGTCACCAGCCCATCAGAGTACCTGTCACCTGCCCATCAGAGTACCCGAGTACCTGTCACCAGCCCATCTGAGTTCCAGAGTACCTGTCACCAACCCATCAGAGTACCCAGTACCTGTCACCAACCCATCAAAGTACCCGAGTACCTGTCACCAACCCATCAAAGTACCCGAGTACCTGTCACCAGCCCATCACAGTACCTGTCACCTGCCCATCAGAGTACTCAAGTATCCGTCACCAGCCCATCAGAGAACCCGAGTACCTGTCACCTGCCCATCAGAGTACCTAAGTACCTGTCACCGGCCCATCAACATACCTAAATACCTGTCACCTACCCATCTGAGTATCCAGGTACCTGTCACTAACCCATCAGAGAACCTGAGTACCTGTCACTAGCCCATCTGAGTACCTGTCACCTGCCCATCTGAGTATCCGAGTACCTGCCACCAGCCCACCAGAGTACCCGAGTACCTGTCACCTGCCCATCAGAGTACCCAAGTACCTGTCACCAGCCCATCAGAGTACCCGAGTACCTGTCACCTGCCCATCAGAGTACCCAAGTACCTGTCACCAGCCCATCAGAGTACCCGAGTACCTGTCACATGCCCATCAGAGTACCCAAGTACCTGTCACCTGCCCATCTGAGTACCTGTCACCGGCCCATCAGCGTACCTGTCACCTGCCCATCTGAGTACCCGAGTACCTGTCACCAGCCCATCAGAGTACTCGAGTACCTGTCACCAGCCCATCAGAGTAACCAAGTACATGTCACCTGCCCATCAGATTATCCAGGTACCTGTCACCAACCCATCTGAGTAACCAAGTACCTATCTGCAGCCCATCAGAGTACCCAAGTACCTTTTTACCAGTCCATCAGATTACCCGAGTACCTGTCTCCAGCCCATCATAGTACCCGAGTACCTATCTGCAGCCCACCAGAATACCTGAGTACCTATCTGCAGCCCATCAGAGTACCCGAGTACCTATCTGCAGCCCACCAGAATACCTGAGTACCTATCTGCAGCCCATCAGAGTACCCGAGTACCTATCTGCAGCCCATGCCTCATAGAATATACCTCAGGTGTTTGCTTTCCAAAATTGGGTCATTTTGTGGGTAATTCCACTGTCCTGTTGCTCCAGGGCCTTCAAAAGTGTAATACAGTCCTGCTCACCATTATTGGCACCCCTTCATGTTTTGCATAACTGAGTGAATGTCTTCAGAAATAAATGGAAATGTACCAAATTTATATCAGCAGGATCTTTTAATTGGAGGTCCAAAGTAATTTAACAAAGACAATTGTTATTTCAACATAGATATTGTAATTATAAAGAAAAAACAGAAAACCAGCATGTGCGCTAATATTGGCACCCCTCCTTAATATTTGGTTGCACACCCTTTGGCAGCGATGACAGCCTCCAAACGTTTCTTATATCCATCGATAAGCTTCTTGCACTTCTCGGGTGGCATTTTCTCCCACACTTCCTTTGCAATATGCTCAAGCTCTTGAACATTTGCAGGGTTCCTTTCTCCAATGGCAGTTTTCAGCTCCCCCCAAAGATTTTCAATTGGATTGAGATCAGGATTAACAGAAACAATTTAATGAA
>BLSH010072384.1:665971-698955 GCA_018402905.1 Glandirana rugosa | reverse complement strand
CTATAAAGATTGTGTATTGTACATGTATCTTTTTTAATGGGGGGTTTTATATAAGACGATGAGTAGGGCTTATACCACTATGGTGTACACACTCTGAAAATGTGTCGGACCGGTGTATCTCTCCAGGTTGTACGTCCCTCGTGGTAGTCCGTAGGATCTTCGTATTAAATGTGTATATTAAAGTATTGGTGGATGTCAGGACGAGTGGTAATAACCGTGGGTACTTCAAATACATGTATAACACCTTATAGATGACTTCCTTTACATAGTTTAATTGGTTGTATAATGATGTCTATCGAACACAAACTGTATCTGTAGTAATATGTTGGTTAATTTGATACATTTCCTTCAGTAGATATTCCACAATATGTACATAAACTTCATGGGTGCCAATAATGGTGAGCAGGACTGTAGGTGGTTATGAAATTATATGTGTAAATTATGCTTCTAGGATGCCTGATGGTGCTCCCTGCATGTTGGACCTCTCTATGTGGCCAGGCTGTGTAAAAGTCTCACACATGTGGTATCACCATATTCGGGATGAGTAGCAGAATATATTTTGGGGGGTAATTTTTTCTATGTACATGTTATGTGTTAGAAATATCTTATAAATTGACCACTTTGTTTAAAAATAAAAGCGTTTTCATTTTCTTTCCACATTTTTCGAAGACTTGTGGGAAAAAATGAACCATTCAAAAGACTCATAATGCCTAATAGAATATACGTTGGGGTGTTTGCTTTCCAAAATGGGGTCATTTTGTGGGTAATTCCATTGTCCTGGTGCTCCAGGGCCTTCAAAAGTGTAATTGGTCGTTAGGAAATTAGATGTGAAATTTCTGCTCCTAGAATGCCTGACGGTGCTCCCTGCATGTTGGACCTCTCTATGTGGCCAGGTTGTGAAAAAGTCTCACACATGTGGTATCGCCATACTCGGGGTGAGTAGCAGAATGTATTTTGGGGTGTAATTGGAAGTATGCATATGCTGTGTTTGAGAAATAACTACTTTTAAAAAAGGGGTCATTTGGGGGGTATTTGTACCTTCCTGACATTTCAGGGCCTCAAGAAACGTCAGTGCATCAGGTGTGATCAAGTTTCAGTGATTAGCACCATAGCTTGTAGACTGTATATTTTTCACACAGACCAAATAATATACACTTATTTGGGTTGTTTTTTACCAAAGATATGTAGCATGTATAGGCTTTGGCCCAAATTTATGAACAAAAATGACTTATTTGCAAAATGTTATCATAGAAACTAAAAAAAAAGTGTTTTTTTTTTTTTAAAGTTTCGCTATTTTTTCACTTATGTCGCAAAAAATAAAAAACCCAGAGGTGATTAAATACCACCAAAAGAAAGCTATATTTGTGTGAAAAAAATTATAAAAATTTTGTTTGGGAAAAGTGTAGCATGACTGAGTAATTGGCATTCAAATTGTGAGAGCACCGAATGCTGAAAATTGATCTGGGTAGGAAGGGTGTATAAATGTCCTGTATTGAAGTGGTTAAATAATACGAATAAGATGACTGTTTGAGGCTGGGTTCACATATGAACCGCATGCAGCTCACAGCAGGGGTCCGGTGTGTCCTGGTTCACCGTTTCAGGTCCGATTTCAGCCCGAATTTTGGGCTGAATTCGGACCTGAAACGGACAAAGGTCGCAGTGTTTTTGTGAAAAACGCACCGGACCTGCTGTGGAGATATGTGAACCAGCTCCATAAAGAGCCGGTCAAAATCGCCTGCTATTGCGAATTGGGTGTGGGGTACCCGCATCCAATTCACAATGGTGTGAACCCAGCCTTAATGTTTTACTGAGAAATTATTTATTCATCTAACTAGACTGTTAGCACTTCTGTGTTATTAATGGGTGAATTTCAGTTAACTAAATTACATCAATTGAAGTAAGGGTATACAGTATCTCACAAAAGTGAGTAAGTAGTACACCCCTCACATTTTTGTAAATATTTTATTATAACTTTTCATGTGACAATGCTGAAGAAATTAGACGTTGCTACAATGTAAAGTAGTGAGTGTACAGCTTGTATAACAGTGTAAATTTGCTGCCCCCTCAAAATAACTCAACACACAGCCATTAATGTCTAAACCACTGTAAACAAAAGTGAGTACACCCCTAAGGGAAAATGTCCAAATTGGCCCCAATTAGCCATTTTCCCTCCCCAGTGTCATGTGACTCGTTAGTGTTACAAGGTCTCAGGTGTGAACGGGGAGCAGGTGTGTTAAATTTGGTGTTATCACTCTCACTTTCTCATACTGGTCACTGGAAGTTCAACATGGCACCTCATGGCAAAGAACTCTCTGAGGATCTGAAAAAAAGAATTGTTGCTCTACATAAAGATAGCCTAGGCTACTAGAAGATTGACAAGATCCTGAAATTGAGCTGCAGCATGGTGGCCAAGACCATACAGTGGTTTAACAGGACAGGTTCCACTCAGAACAGGCCTCGCCATGGTCGACCATAGAAGTGGAAGCATGTGCTCAAAGTCAAATCCAGAGGTTGTCTTTGGGAAATAGACGTATGAGTACTGCCAGCATTACTGCAGAGATTTAAGGGTTGGGGGGGGGGGGGTCAGCCTGTCAGTGCTCAGACCATTTGATTTACCACACTCTACATCAAATTGGTCTGCATGGCTGTAATACCAAAAGGAAGCCTATTGTAAAGATGATGCACAAGAAAGCCCGCAAACTGTTTGCTGAAGACAAGCAGACCAAGGGCATGGATTACTGGAACCATGTCCTGTGGTCTGATGAGACCAAGATAAACTTATTTGGTTCAGATGGTGTCAAGTGTGTGGTGGCAATCAGGTGAGAAGTACAAAGACAAGTGTGTCTTGCCTACAGTCAAGCATAGTGGTGAGAGTGTCATGGTCTGGGGCTGCATGAGTACTGCCGACACTAGGGAGCTACAGTTCATTGAAGGAACCATGAATGCCAACATGTACTATGACATACTAAAGCAGGGCATGATCCCCTCCCTTCAGAGACTGGGCCGCAGGGCAGTATTCCAACATGATAACAACCAAAAAACACCTCCAAGACAACCACTGCCTTGCTAAAGAAGCTGAGCGTAAAGGTGATGAACTAGCCAAGCACGTCTCCAGACCTAAACCCTATTGAGCATCTGTGGGGCATCCTCAAACGGAAGGTGGAGGAGCGCAAGGTTTCTAACATCCACCAGCTCCGTGATGTTGTCAGGGAGGAGTGGAAGAGGACTCCAGTAGCAACCTGGGAAGCTCTGGTGAACTCCACGCCCAAGAGGGTTAAGGCAGTGCTGGAAAATAATGGTGGCCACACAAAATATTGACAATTTGGGCCCAATTTCGACATTTTCACTTAGGGATGTACTCGCTTTTGTTGCCAGCGTTTTAGACATTAATGGCTGTGTGTTGTTATTTTGAGTGGAAAATTTACACTGTTATACAAGCTGTACACTCACTACTCTACATTGTAGCAAAGTCACATGAAAATATATAATAAAATATTTACAAAAATGTGAGGGGTGAACTCACTTTTGTGAGATACTGTATATGCCCATACCCAAAATGGCGGATTTAGAGCTTCCTGATGATGGCCCGTTCTGATTGTCCAAAACTAGTCGCAGCTTGATCGGTTAAGGTATTGGAAGGGTAATCGAAGCATCAGCCATACACCAGTCAAGAACTGGCCTGGAGCAATGTGCAACATTAGAGGAGGACCAAGCATGACTGTGTTGCTGGGCAGAGCAGAATAAGGGGTGGTCATAGGTAGCAGGTCAGCTTGTGGGCTGATACAGGTGGGGTGCGGTAACTAGGGGAAAGGTGGAGCTGTAGGAGATACAGTGCTGGCAAGGGGCATTGTGGGATAGTGCAGAACTGGACAGCAGAAGAGGGAGTTTTCCCCGCCCGCACGCCCTACATTTAATTAGCGGTAGAGCGGTAGGTGAACTACGCTTGTATGGTTTGCTGGGGCTTAAAGGTTTAACGGTGGGGGGGTTGCAGTATGGTGTTTAGCAGGGGTCTCGGGTTAGTGAAGGCAGGAATGTGAAGTAATTTAGGAGGTGGAGTGGAAGTATTGGTCCCATCTTGGTATGGGTACCTTCCACTAAAGTATTGAACGGGATATCGGTCATCTGGCTGCATCTGGTCATAACATGTAAGAAGTCTGTCCCTAAGCCGGGGGATCAGCGGCTAGGGGCCTAGGAAGCTTAAGTGGTGTTGGTGCAGCAAATGCGGTAGTAATACCAGCCTTCATCAACCTGAGACTCAGTCAGTCTCATCGCGACACTTCCGCCCAGGTTTGAGACAGGGGAACGAGCCAAGCCGGTACTGTAGACGGCATACATCCACCAGGGCCGATTTCCCCTTAAGAAATCATCTGTTTTACACGCCGGTTGCCAGCATGTTTAGGCACCATACCATGTGAGTGGTTTTTACTTGTTTTTTTATGCTTTTTACAATAAATTTACCTGGACGTTATTGCTCTATGGGATCTTGTGTTTTTTTACACATGCTATTATGATGATGGAGTCCCTATTCAGCAACTGACAGTTTCCAGAGATCTACAGGGGTCACCCTACAACACGCATTTCACTGCACCAGAGATGGTGGGTCACTGAAGTGGGGTGAGTATACATCTATGTGGGGCACCTAGTCCGAGCACTTATACAGCACCTTATAAGATTCTGGCACTGAGCACTTCACCTGTATCGGAACTGTATTTATGGACTTGAGTTCAATATATCCATAGTAGCATGGTTACATGTAGTAGCGCAGTGTAGCAATATTGCACTGAGCACTTTTATCTGCATTGGGACTGTATTTACAGATCTGGGTTCAGTGTATTCATAGCGGTATGGTCACATGCAGTAGCGCGGTGTAGCATCATTATTTCTATTACTGAACAAGCAACAAAGACATTGCACTCTGTTCTTCTCTCTGACACATGGGGGTTGATTTACTAAAGCTTAAGAGTGCAAAATCTGGTACAGCTGTGCATGGTATCCAATCAGCTTCTAAGGCTGGCCGTACGTGTAAAGCCCCGTACACACGGGATGACGATCGCATACAACAGGTTGTACTAATGACCGTTGTATGTGATATTGATCGTTCCTATGCGCAATTTGAACAGTCGAACATACGACGGTCGTACAAGGAAGTTGTATGAGCAGACTAGAAAACTTGGTCGTACCAACAAGCTCTCATACGACCGTTGTATCGTGTGTACAGAGCAGTTGGTACAACAAAGTTGTATTGTGCAAAACACGCATGCTCCAAAGTCAGGAATGGCTGGATGCTAATTACATGCACCTGAACGTTCTTCTGCGGTCGTACGATCGTGTAGTGCAGTCAGTATGCTACATACAACAGCCAACATACGATTTGACATGATTGTACGTGCGATCGTTGTCCCGTGTGTACGGGGCTTTAGATTTTCTGTCCAATTTTCTTTAGACTTACCTTTTAACTATGCAGTACAAGGGCCTGCCTAATTGGATAAACTTAAATGTGTTGTATAGTTTTGACCTCATATTATTTGGTTTATGGTAATTCTAAAGAAAATTGGACAGAAATTTTAACATGTATAGCCAGCCTAACTTCAGCTTTTTTAATTAAGCTTTGACAATAAAACATGGAAGCTGGTTGTTTTTTTTTTTTGGCAGAGCTGCACCAGATTTTGCACTTTCCAGGTTTAGTAAATCAACCCAATTTTGAGCCCAACTGTGGCTAAGTATCATATATTTCCAAGATAGCAATACATTTTGGTTTAGAAATAACTTGTGAGGGGGTGGCCAAAAAAGCCCTTCTTTAACCACTTCAGCCCCGGAAGGATTTCCCAGTTTGGAACCAGAGCACTTTTTGCGATATGGCACTGCGTCGCTTTAACTGACAATTGTGCGGTCATGCGATGTTGTACCCAAACGAAATTTGCGTCCTTTTTTTTCCCACAAATAGAGCTTTCTTTTGGTGGTATTTGATCAACTCTGCATCATTTCTGATCGTTGCTATAAACAAAAAAAGAGCGTCAATTTTGCAAAAAAAAACAATATTTCTTACTTTTTGCTAGAATACAAATCCAAAAAAAATATATAAAAAAACATTTTTTTATCGGTTTTGGCTGATATATATACTTCCTCATATTTTTGGTAAAAAAAATCGCAATCAGCGTTTATTGATTGGTTTGTGCAAAAGTTGCCGCATTTACGAATGATGAGAATTAATTTGTTTTTTTTTGTTTTTTTTTACTAGTAATGGCGGCGATCTGCGGTTTTTAGCAGTACTGCGAGATTGCGGCGGACATGTCGGACCATTTTGACACTTTTTTGGGACCATTGGCATTTATACAGCGATCAGTGCTATGAAAATGCACTGATTACTGTGTAAATGCCATTGGCAGGGAAGGGGTTAACCTGGAGGGGCGATCTAAGGGTTAACTGTGTTCCCTAAGTGTGGTCTAACTGTATGGGGGTTGGGCTGGCAGGGGGAGCGGAGTGATCACAGCTTCCATATACAGGAAGCCTGTGATCACTTTCCTTGCCCCTCTGTCAGAACGGAGATCCCTGTTTACATACCTGGACCTCCGTTCTCTCACTGCGGGGGGAGCCATCGTGAGTAGCCAGCGGAGATCGAGTCCGCCCTACCCGCTCCCTGGCTCCCCCGGAACACACAATACTCGTTCTCGCAGCCACAGCTAGGTGACAGCGATTCACGATAACGAACCACTTTGCCGCCGTCAAGCCACAGCGGGCGGTCAGCAAGTGGTTAAGCCTACAGCTATGCTTTCCTGACACAAGCATCTGAAACTCTGTCTCATGCACACTGGACATTTTTACAGCTGCTGTTTTTGGCTTCAAACCTTTTTCCGGCAGCCAATAACTTCCCTAGCATGTTATCCTATGTGTCCATGCATTAAAAAAAAGTCTAACTCTGAAAAAGCTAAAAAAATGCTGAAAAATGCAGTGTTTTTGAGCCATAAGCTTTGTGGGAGTAGAATTTTGTTAAAAAAAGCTAAAAAAATGCTGCTGCAAAAACGCTGAAAACTCATTCTACAGCCTTCTACAGCTAATGCTACTGGCTTTTCTAATAACGTCCAGTGTGCATGAGGCCCAAAGCCTCTTACACATGCTTCAATTGTTGTACAACAGGGCTTCTGATTTTTGTCAAACGCGTGTGTCCATGATTTTGTAAAGCATAATGACTATCTGAGAAATTTTCATTCGCCCAAACTCAATGTCAGAAGTGACGTAATGTTTTATCTATTTTTGCATCTTTTTTTCCTTTCTGAGCATGCATAGTCTCGGTCGTACATTTTTTTTTGTATGAAAACCGTACTAACAGAACAAAAAATGGACGTGGCACTGTCGTACGACAAAAATTTACTAGTCTGCACATCCAGCTTTTGTCTGATGAAAAATGTCAATCGGCTGTCGAAAGGAGCATACTAACGGTAAGAATTTTGGACGACAAGCTGTGGAACGACAATTCCCGTCCGAAATTTGCGCCTTGACTCTCTCTGCAAAAAGGGATTCCTAAACAAAGGGAGAGCCATGATCTGGCATTGAAGTGTTTATTTCTTTTTAGTTTTGCGAACTACTTCTTTTTATTTGTGTTTTCCCAACCTTAGACTGAAAGGGTGTTCTCTGTTGCCTATGGAATATGTGCCTATTTTCTGAAAAGAGGAGAGGCTCCATCTGTAAAGCTCAGACTCAAAAACATATTGGGCTTGTGGGGTGTGGTTCCTTAAAAACCATTAGGATTTTATTCAATTCAAAATCGACAAGTTTACCAGGCTCAAGTAGTGGAATAAACCATCAGATCTTACATGGTGTCCACAGCTAATGCCTTCACCCACAAACAGCTGTAGAATGAAACAGGGTTAAGATAGCAAATTATATATTTCGAGGCAAATCACATTGGAATTTAGCTGTGAGTTTCCTAATTTGGAGCAAGTTCAGTAGGTCAACTTGAAATATATTGTTTTCTATATAACTAGCACGTTCAGATAACCATATCCAAAAAGCACCGGAAGTAGAAACTCCTATATATAATGCAAATATGGTTTTATAAGATCTTTGGCCTTTCTTTTCTGGCAAATGTTTAACTACACCTATCAGGGAATGCTGATGAAATTATTTGCACATCATATGCCTTTTATGAAACTCTCTCAAACTGTTATATAGGTGAATAGTGAGACAGGTCCATCCAGTTCAATGGAATGCTCAGTGACATTACTATTTGTGCTGCTACTTAATTTTAAAAAATATATTTAAAAAAGGTGAAACAATCATCAGTGGCACACTAATAATAATCCACAGTAAAGTAAAAGTCCACATAAGTGTCACACACAAGTGTTGATTCTTGCTGGAATTGATGCACCTTGAATCCACCACCAAAGTGACAAAAGTGTATCCCGCTCCCTTTAGAGTAACACTCACCAGACCGAATTGTGATTCATTCCCATGAGTGGCAATAGCAATTAAAAGGTGTTCAATTCCATTCTGAAAATTCAAAATTGAACCTCCAAATTCCTTATTCCATTAATTCTCATTTCAAAAAGCATAGCCAGAAGAAAGAGAACACAACTACCCTCTGATAATGTATTGATTCCAACCACAAGCTTTTTTTATTTTAAAAGAAATACATTCACATTTAAAATCAAATATAACACGCATTGAACATAAAATGGGCCAGGTAACAATCCTGCAGCGATCTCACCACCTCCACGCTAGTTGCGATGGCTGCTAGGTTCTCGTCACTCGTTCTCCTGACATCACATCCAGTTGCCGCGTAACCACACCCGATGTGTTTCGTCAAATCTGAATTTGTTACAGACCCCTGGTATGACTGATACAGTGGTATTTTTTTGTGTTTAGTGTTCATTGTACAAGAAAGTATACCCTCTTTGCCATTTTATTAAGCCACACATAACATCCCTTAGACCCCTTTCACACTGGGGCCCCCCCCCCCCGAGCGTTAGCGGTAAAGCGTTTAAGCGCCGCTTTTAACCCCCCAGAAGCGGTTGAAAAGAGGTTAAAAGCTCCTGCTTAGCGCTGCTTTCACAGCACCCATTCATTTCAATGGGCAGGGGCGGTTTCAGATCGGTGTATACACCACCCCAAAGATGCTGCTTGCAGGTCTTTTTCCCCGTCCTGCAAGCGTACTGCCCCAGTGTGAAAAGACACACTGACTTGAATGGAGAGGCAGTTTTCAAGAGCTTAGCAGAGGCTATTTCCAGCGCTAAAGTGCCTGGAAACTGCCCCAGTGTGCAAGGTGTTTTAATATTTCACATCAGTAGCATGGCTCAGTGAGCAGGGTCTAGTATCGTATAATAACCTATTGTTACAAAGTGACCCTTTAACATACCATTATCAACTCTCTTCTGCCCATTACCAACAATTTAACCTCCCTTGCGGTATGATTATGTCAGATTTTGCGTCTCAAAGCGGTACATTGTTTCACATAGAAATTTGTCGTTTTTATATTGTAGGCCTGTAATTCTTAGGAATAACACACTTAAGACAAGAGCCTAGTAGACATCCCGGGTATGATAAAGTTTGAAATAACTAAATCATAAATTATAATATATATGAAATATATATATATATATATAATAAATAACTATAAATAGTTATCAAAATTATAATATAATAATAAAAAATGTATTCAATAATGTAATCAAACCAAAAACACTGAAATTTGCTCAGTTGCAGAATTGTCGCTGTCGTCACTTTCAGTGTCTGATGATAAATTTCCCCAAAAATCAGTATCACTCAATTCTGCAAATGATTCTTATTTACTATCCCTGTTTTCTAGCTGATCAAAAACCGCTTTTGACTTAAAGGGGCGCTTTTTTATGCCATGGACATTCTCAAGTTTCCAGGCAGAAAGAATGACATATATAATATAAAAGTGCATGCAGGGCACTAGGCAAAGTACTAGGGACAAAAGGGATGTGAAATGATTTGATACAGTAATGTAATCTTACAGATTACAGTGTACTGTATGTGTTATGTATGTTTCACTTTTTTAATTTCCCGTCAGGCTCTGCCCCGTGCGACACTCGCAGGGAGTGGAGCCTGGCATTACACAGGCATCAGGTGAAGGACAGAGCCCGCAGACACAGTGGGGGGACATCGCTGGATCCTAGGGACAAGGTAAGTAACCCTGCCTTGCCACACTCGGGGGTTACCGCTATTTGCAGTGAAAACATACCCCGAAAAACAAAAACACAGAACTGGGAGTCTTACCAATATATATATTTAAACAGCGCTAGCCCTCTGATGAGGGGGGGTGCAGTTATGAGAAAATTATTAACCAATTCACAAAAAGAAAACAAACTGCTCCTCCTAATCTAGTCAACTGTATGTTTATTACAAATATTCATTACATGACAAAAACTTTTCCACCCCATGTGTATAGTATCCAGACCCTGGCATCCCTCCACCCCCTTCCCCCACTATTCCCCGCTCCCCTCTGGTAACCCCCTCTGAGTCCGTGGGGAGCTGATGGCCTATGTATCCCGACAGGGGTACTCCCCTCTGTTTGGAGGGATCAGAGTACCCCCATGGGAGACCTCCCCCTATTTGACAGCCCCTCTGGTCTCCTCCGCTGTTGATGTTGCACCACCCGCTCCCCCCTACCCGCCGTGCCCTGTGTTGTAGACAGTCCCAGTAATCAGTCCCGAGCCTATGGAGCAACAATGTTGTTAATTGACTCACAGTTTGGAGTTGGTTGGATCTGTAGTCCTTGACATTAATTGGGAGAGATGTGAATGGGGAGACCTGTGTCCTGGAAGGTCTCAACCCAATTGCCGATCCTGTGTTGGAGAGTGTAAATTGTGCACAAATATTCTCTTTAACGGCTATGATATTCACTCAAGGCTTGACCCCATTCAAGGTGCAAGGTATTGTAGATCCAAGTATTGTCCTGCTCCTATAGTCACCGGGGTTGAATCTGAGATTGAGAGGGTAAGGAGTCCTCTCCAAAAATGGGGTCCCCTGAGGAGCTTGTATTCCCTCCAGGCATCAACACAATGGATGAATAAAGCATGTGTTTCCTCCTGCACCTCCACAAGTTGACGGGGAGACCAACCCCTGATGGGTGGTCGGTCTCTACCCGGAGGAGGGGGGGGGAATTCGGCACTGGGATGGCTGGGGTTGATGTAATGTGCTCCTCCACCTCACTGAAGCTCGTGCAGCTCTTGGTAGGCTGTTCTGGGGAAGATGTAGATGGATCAAAACGTTCAGCTCATAGCCTCCCTGGAAAGCCTTAGTTCCATATCTCGTGTTGGACGATTTTAAGAGGTCATACACTGGAAGATCGTGACTTCATTCACCTAATTCTTCCACTTGCAAAACTGCCTTGGTATTGACCTATTCTGTTAGAACAGAGATGTGCCGGGTGGCTGTGTGGCGCTGGGCTTGCTTCCCAAAAAACTGCCTTATGCACATGCCTATAATGGACGCCGCACCACGAGCTGGAAAAATCTCTTGCTCCCAGGTGTAACGGAGGTGATTTCCTACATCCATGCACCTGTGCTACTCCTCCTGGCTGCAAAGTCCATTTGGGCGGTTGGATGAGTACTTAATCAGCACTATTCCTCCAGGCTAGTGTGTAGCCAATAGCCCAGGCAGGCAGGGTGTTGGGATATGCATGGATAGTAGTACTTGCTGGGTGACCCGAGCAGGGCGGCTGGGGGCTTGCGGGTGGCGAGATGGGGGGCTGACTCCCGACTACTAGCCTACATGTTTCGTTCTGTCGAACTTCCTCAGGGCTTGGTTAGCCAATGGGGTTCCTCCTATTTAAGTGGACCCAAGGAAACTCCCACACCTATCACAGATGATCTGCAATAGTGCTATTAATATATCCCATCTGTGTCTTTACCGCTAACCAATATCCTAAACGGGGTCTCAGGGAAGGGTGGATATGTACAAATAATATATATAGTAATCATTCCTTAATTCCCTTCAGCCCATCCTGCTATGTACCCAGACCCCTATAGATACATCTCTTTTCCCGGAATGCATATCATTTTATATAGAAGGCACACACATAGTCCTTTTATCCCATCCAGAAATATTTTTCCTATGATCCTTACATATCTTATCTATTTCTCAGGTTCCATTTATTTAGAAGATACGGGGGGAGAGAGAGGAGAGGGAAAACTTTTACAGAAAGCATTGTAGGGACATATCACTATTTAGTCCCCGCGGGATGAGACAATCCATAAGGAAGATCCATCTTGATTCTTTTTGTAATAAGATAGATCTTTGTCCCCTCTTCTATGCGGTTAATCCAATTTATAGATAATCCCACATCTAAAACCCCTCACTGAGGCTCCATGCACATCTCTAAAATGTAGGGCCAATGGGGATTTATCCTCCTTGGTGAGTATATCACTAATATGTTCCCCCATCCTTTTCCTAAACGTCCTAATTGTTTTTCCTAAGTAAATTTTACCACAAGGGCAAGTAATTTGGTAAACTTCATGGAGCAATTGAGAAATGAGTTTATATGATATGTGTGTATCCCGGTCGAGTCCTTAAAGGTATCTCCTTTTATGACATACATATATTACAGTGACCGCATGGAATCATACCCTGTGGCAATGGGTGGTTGGAAATAAAGCTAGATTTTTCTGAGGTCTTCCTTGTATATTGGCTATGCACTAATTTATCCCCTATTGTTGGGGCTCTTCTTGCTATCAGCACAGGTTGAGTACCTACTATTTCTTTCAATTTATTATCTAGCATCAGCAATGACCAATGTTTATTCATCAGTGCTTTTAGATGGTTCCAATGTGTGCCGTATGCTGTTACTAAACCCATTTTTTCTCTTTTTTCTCCTTTCTCATTGTTGTGTTCTCTCTCTTTTCCAATTCCTAAAGTTTCCTCTCTATTTTTATTCCTTGCTTTAGACTTAGCCTTTTGAATTACTGTATTAGGGTATTCTCTTTCTTTGAACCTACTTTTTAGTTCTTTACTTTCTTTATTAAAGTCTGCCAGGCTGGAACAATTCCTTTGCGCCCTAATGAACTGTCCAGTGGGGATCCCTCTGAAAACATACCCCAAGCCACACTCGGGAATACCGTCAAGGAGGCTAACAACTGTAAAGCCTGGGTGCACACTGAATTTTTTTTTCATGCAACCAGTGGGCTGAATGAAAAAGATTCCTGCATACACAAAAGCAATGTGGATACAGGGATCTCTCTCACTGTGCTATTTTATTCTGGCAGTGGGGGCTCCTCCATCTAAATACACTGATCATCGCTGATTGAATACTGGCTTTTCAGCAGGACCATTCAACAGAATCCGGTCTAACAATCTGCTTTGGCTGAACAGAGGGGGCTACACACAAATCAAAATTTGGCTGGTTTCTGCTGAACCGACCGAATTTAGATCCTTATGCACACAGATTTAAACATGTTACTTTTGATAGATCTACATTCCTGTTGCCTTGCCTGATCAAGGAGCTGATATAATTCATATGACTCCAGCCTGCCTTGCGGTCTATCTTAGAGTTAAAATTGTTCATTTTTATATATGTGGTTATTAGATCATCTCCTAGAGTGTGAAAATTTTCAACTGTTATGTGTTTTTTATCAGCTTTTAATTGATTAATTGACAAACATTCCCTCACTCAGTTTCAATATATATTTACATTAACTTCTGGGGGAAGGTATATCCAGGCAATTGGCACAGTCATTTACCATTCCTGCACAAGTATTGGGGCACTTCAACGAAGGCACAACCAAGCAACTACAAACAACAAGGCTCCACTCCTCCATAGCATTGAGGAGCTATGATGAAAGATTAGCTGAACTTAATTGTTTCTCACTTGAGAAGAGATTAAGGGATATATGATCAACTTATGTGGTCATAAGTGGTCCATATAGTGAACTTGGTGTTGAGTTGTTCACTTTAAGGTCATCACAGAGGACAAGGGGACACTCTTTACATCTGGAGGAAAAGAGATTTAACCTCCAAATACAGAAAGGCTTCTTCACAGTAAGAGCTGTGAAAAATGTATAGACTCTCTCAAGAGCTGGCTCTGTCCAGCTCAGTAGATTGTTTTCAAAAAAGGCCTGGATTCTTTCCTAAATGCACAAAATATATTTGGATACTAATATTTATAGGTAAAGTTTATGCAGGAAATATCAAATTGCCCCTTGGGGGATCTCCTGTTGGAGCAAATTGAGTCATGCTTTATTGGGTTTTTTTATGCCTTCCTCTGTATTAACTGTGGGTTTTGGATAGTGTATATGGAGGTCTTCTATTTGTGTGTGTGTTTTTTTTCTGTAGGTTGAACTGGATAGACTTGTGATTATTTTTCAAACAGACTAGCTATGTAACTATGTAATAATAAGGGGACGTTTTATGAAACGAAACGCGTTGGGTCCTGTTTTTATCTATGTAAGTGTTTTTAATCCCCATTTTAATACATTTCTGTGGTTTACTGAATTACGCTATGGAGCATCTTCTTGTTTCTATCTCAACACAAATCCTTACAGAGTGACATCATTTGTCCGTCAAGAGGCCCAACACCCCTTTAAGCGAGTGTCAAGATTACCTTTGACTTGGAAAGGAGCCGTCCATGACCAGACCATACCCCAAGGAATTACAACACCTCTGCTGTCATATCACCAGTTTCTTGTAAGCATTCTCACTTACAGTGGGGATTGTCACTTCTGAGCACCCATTCAAGCACCCCTCACTGTAACCTATTTCTCATTCCTCTGGACCTCCTGGACCTTCACCATCTGATTGCACCTGCTGGTACTTTACCAGCTTCTGGTAAGTACATTCACTCACCACTGTGGATTGTCACCCTATCAAGCACCAAATTGTCAAGGCACCTGTCACTTTAACTAGGAATTGGTCCAGGGCATTACAATATTAGCTTAAACAGTGAATGAAATCCAGAGTAACTAAAGTGCATATACAGTGTCAAATTTATACTGTATATCACCTTCACTCTTGCCCTTTCCCTATTATTGCACTCATTATTTCCTGTTCATTCTGATCCCACATGCTGACATAACGTTCAGGTCACTGGGGCATCAAAATTAAAGGATAATCCAGAAACAACACAAGTAGTGGTATAATGCAAGGAAAATTCTAAATTCAACTCCTTATCGTTAAAGTATATTTAAAGCCAAAACCTTTTTTTTTCATTTTTGTTAGAGTAGGGAACGGTTCACACCCTTGTCATTTTTTTTTAATTTGCCATTTCTGTCCCATTTAGGGATTTTCCTCCACTTCATGTCCAGTAGACACAACAGGAAGCAACCCAAAGTTTTTGGTTTTCCCTCATTTTAAGTCCTGTCCTGACAATGGTCACCAGGACAAATAGAAAAAAGGAAAGTCCCCGTCAGGACTATAGATGGTAATAAAAACCTGATAGGGTCCATACCAAAAAAAAAAAACATATCTTGGTTTTAGATATACTCTTGGGTTGATTTACTAAAGCTAAAGTGTGCAAAATCTGGTGCAGCTGTGCATGATAGCCAATCAGCTTGTTCAGTTAAGCTTTGACAAAAAAAACCTGGAAGCTGATTGGTTTCTATGTACCAGATGTGTATATCTACCAGATTTTGCACTCTCCAGTCTTAGTAAATCAAACCCTTTGTCTTAAAAATAAACCAGAGGCATGAAAAGCTCTAGTGTGATTATAAGCTTTGGCTGTGATCAAAAACATGCATCTTCCAGTGAGTCCCACAATTTACAAAATATTGAATACATTTACTACTGTTCAGTGAATTCTTTGTGATTCTACCATGTGGAAAGTAGCAGCTCATTGTGAAAGGACCATGGAGGCTCATTTTGGTTAACATAGTACAACATTACTCACAGCAACACTGCACTGTCATTCTGCTTACAAATATCCTTTTCTCCAGATGTTCAGAAAACTGTCCTCAAAAATTTTGCTCTAAAAAAAAAAATCCATCTTTCACGACTAGGGTGTGGTGTTGCACACAGGACTCTGCCCAACAAATAGATAATAATTGTCCAGTTCTACTGAAATATAGAGCATTTTTATGAAAGTCATGCAAAGATACATACACAGTTAATTTGAATAAATACTTTAGGTACTCGGAGAAGTGGCAGTCCGATTGATCTTCGCACCAGTTGTCTTTTTACAAGAGCACTTGTAATATTGACTACTTCTGACTCCACAATGAAATTCATCTGGCAGCCATAGGGTTACACCTCAGGCTCAGGTGCAGCACCATCCATTAATCATATGGGGACATAGCCTAATTTAAGAATGTGGCAGAGTAATTCCATTACTAAACTACATTTCCAGTTATCTGGTCATCCCCCAATTGATTTCCTGTAGTCATATTTAGGAGCAATGCATTGTAATGATATTAAAGAGAGTTGCTTCAAAACAACCTTAAGGGAAGGACCTCTGATCCATTTGTTTAGTTTCCTGACAGGCTTTTCATTTGCAACATACTTTGGCTATTCATGATGCATTTCCACATTTAATCAACTCCCAGATACAGTTCAAGGTCCCTGTTTAACATTCCTGCTGTCTAAATACTGCAGCATTTAGCAAAACCACTTCCAATCAATCTGACCTAGTTGCAAAGAGGTTGTGTCCTGCAATAAGTCATTTCACTCCAATAGCCCATGTCATTTAGGCAATACCTGCTTTTAAAATATCGCACTTCCACACAGAATATTGCGTGCAAAACCCTAATATTTTCTTTGTTAAACATACAAATGGAAGTATTCTTCCTATTAGGGAATTGCTGTTAGTGACTTGTAAATGGATACACACACACACTTTAAGTAAAAGGTATTAATTATGGGATTAGCATTTTTTCTTAACTAAAACATAATCTTTAATCCAATATCTTTAATGTCCTATATGTTCTACTTAAACTCTGCTCCCAGTTTGAGCCTGATGGTGTCATTGCAACATCAGCAGGAAGCAAGTCAAACTGCTTATGCAAATAAGGGATATGCGTACCTAAAAACAAATTGTGTAGCTTTGACTAAAATTGAATAATACCCTTGCTATAGGTATAAGCCATTCATGTATCTCCTGAAGACTGACATGAAAACTCCCAGGATGTAGCGAAGCAAGGTTCAGCTATTACTGAAAGTGATCCCAATCAGTGCCCATCCGTGCCACCTATCAGTGCAGCCTCATCAGTGAAGGAGAAAAATAACATAAAATTTTATAACCGAAACTAAGAACAACTTTTTTTTTTTTAGCAAAAGATATAAAACCCAGTGGTGATTAAAAACCACCCAAAGAAAGCTCTATCTGTCTAAAAAAAATATTGCATAATCAATGCTTGGAGTTTGTCAGAATTTGTGTTTTTTTTTTTTTGTTCACCCGCCTCTTGAGGGTTAACCACCGGCTGCCCTCTCCCATGGTGGCCTTCACTGGACTCACTCCCCCAAACCCAATGGATGGAAAGGAGGTGGGGATGGATTCCTTCTATCCCCACAATTCACCTTCCAAGGCCTTCCTATCCACCCTCTCTTCTTTTGAGATGCATAGTATTCGTCTGTTTTCTCCCATTTCTCGGAGAATTGCAGCAATCTAGCGACCTCCTTGACCAGTATTGCGCTTTTTTGATGACTTCACTGCCTGGCTACCCTACTTTTTCTCCTCTGAAATACCCGTAATCATTCTTGGTAACTTCAACATTCCTGTCACTGTTAACAGTCCAGCTACAACTCAACTTCTCAACTTAACCTCAACTTTTGACCTAACCCAATGGACACACACTTCCACTCACTTCAGTGGTAATACCCTTGACCTTGTATTTTCCCATCTCTGCAATCCTGGCAACCTAACCAACACCCCCTTTCCTCTCTCTGATCACAAACTCATCAGTTTCACTGTATCCTTGCCTCCAACCACCCATCCCTCCAAGCAGCAAATGATCACTTGTAGGAACCTTCGCCACCTTAACTCTTCTCTTTTCTGCTACTGACCATCTATATGAAAAAATCTCTCCCCTGTCCTGTCCTGACCTGGCCACTTCTGTCTACAACAGTTCACTCTCATCATCACTGGATGCACTTGCTCCTCTAACTACACGCATAATCAGGCCCCGACCCTTACAACCATGGCAAACTGACAACACTAGAAATCTCAAGAGACATTGCTGCGCTCTTGAGCGACTGTGGCATAAAATCAAATGCCTGCAGGATTTCACCCTATATAAATCTGCCCTTCTAAAATACAATTAACTGCCTCCACACTGCCTAACAAGCCTACTTTGTCTCTCTTATTAATACCTTCTTATCCAGTTCCATCGGCTCTTCTCAACCTTTAACTGTCTGCTTCGTCCCCCACCCCCTCTACCCACTAACTCACTCAGTGCCCAAGAGATCACCAATCACTTCAAAGACAAGATTGATGCATTATGTGAAGACACCGCTACTGTGCGTACATCTTCCCCATCCAACATACTTTGCCTAACAGCATAGTCAACACTCTCCTCTTTTGAACTGGCTACTACTGAAGATATTACAGAACTTTTTTCAGTTGTCCACCTAACCAATTGTCCCCTGGATCCTATTCCCTCACAACAACTACAGTCACCCTCTTATTCTATCCTATGCTCCCTCACTCACATCTTCAATCTCTCTGTCTCTAGTGGCACCTTCCCCTCCCCTCTAAAACATGCGCAGATCACTCCCATACTTAAAAAGCCCTCACTGGACCCCACCAACTTGAACAACTTAAGACCCATCTCATTGCTCCCATTCACCTCTAAACTTCTAGAATGCTTAGTCTACGATCGTCTTGGCTCTTACCTCAGTGAAAACAACCTTCTTGACCCCTAACAGTCTGGCTTTCACTCGCAACATTACACAGAAACTGCCTTACTAAAACTCACTAACGATTTACTAACTGCTAAAACCATTGGTTACTACACCATACTCTTACTGCTTGACCTCTCTGCGGCCTTTGATACTGTTGACCATCCGCTCCTTCTCAATAAACTCTGTTCCCTTGGCCTCCAAGATTCTGCTTTATCCTGGTTCTCCTATCACAGTGCTCCTTCAGTGGTACCTACAACTCTGTCCCCTCTTCTCCATTGCCCCTTTCTATCAGGGTCCCCCAAGGCACTGTTCTTGGACCCCTTCTCTATCAACACCTCTTCCCTTGGTCACTTGATAACCGCCCACGGTTTCCAATACCATATATATTCCAATGACTCCCAAATCTATCTGTCTACTCCTTACCTCACCCCTTCAGTCTCCTCTTGCATTACTAACTTACTAACTGACATATCAGCATGGATGTCACACCACTTCCTTAAACTAAATCTCTCTAAAACTGAGCTGGTAATATCCCCCCGCCCCCGTCCGTACTCCCCTCCATGACTTTTCTGTGAAAATCAATAATGCAACCATAAATCCCTCACCTCATGCCAGCGTACTAGGTGTAATCCTAGACTCTGGCCTGTCCTTTCAGCCTCAAATACAATCGTTGTCAAAAGTTTGTAGACTTCACCTCCGTAACATCTCTAAAATACGCCCCTTTTTAACAAACGAAACCACCAAGCTCCTCATTCACTCCCTTATCTCTCGCCTTACTTGACTATTGAAACTCCCTTCTCATTAGCCTCCCTCTCCATAGGCTATTCCCTCTTCGGTCTATCATGAATGCTGCTGCCAGAATTATCCACCTTACCAATCGCTCAGTGTCTGCCACCCCTCTCCTCTAATCCCTACACTGGCTCCCAATCGCCCAGCGAATTAAATTCAAAATACTAACCAGAACATACAAAGCCATTCACAACTCTGCCCCGCGCTACATCACCAATCTTGTCTCCAAATACCACCCAAACTGTCCTCTCCATTCCTCCCAAGACCTCCTACTCGCAAGCTCCCTGGTCTCCTCCTCCCAAGCTCATCTCCAGGATTTCTCCAGAGCCTCTCCCATCCTCTGGAACTCTCTACCTCAACCTGTCTGTCTATCTCCTTCTCTTGCTACCTTCAGGCAATCCCTGAAAACTCATCTCCTCAGGGAAGCCTATGACACCTCCAACTAATCTTTTACCACTGCCATCAACTCATTCCCCACAGTTAGAACCTTTTGTGCTACCTGCCCCACCCTGTTAAATTGTAAGCTCTTCTGAGCAGGGCCATCTTAACCCTCTTGCATCTTATTGTATTATACCTGTATTGTCTCCCTTTAACATTGTAAAGTGCTGCGTAAACTGTTGGCACTATATAAATCCTGTATAATAATAATAATAATAATAATAATTCTGGAGTATATGCAAATTGCCATCATAAAAACTGAGGCAGCAGATTTTGTGAAAATAATATTTGTGTCATTCTCAAAACTTCTGGCCATGGCTGTAGGGGAATGCGGCTGATAAAAAAAAAAAAATAAAACAAACCATCTATGTCCAGCTTAAGTCACAATATAAAAGTGTATAATTTTTTTGAAAGGTTCCACCTTTTATCCATACATGTCAACCCTTGATCTCTTGTCAAGTGACTTTGCATAGGTTATCAGTCTGCTGCAGGTAAGAGGAAGAATTTCCTCAGTCTCTTTTCTCCCAGTGATCAGACTGCAACATTGTAGCTTTATAGCAAGGTGAGAATCTGTAGCATGATTGTATCAGACATTTGTGAACACAACCAAGAACTACACAAGCACAAGGAGATACATAACTGTATAAGTATCTAAGTCCAATATGTAAATGGCACCACCAAAGCAGGTGGAGGCATTGTCAGGGGAGTTATGTGATCTCTGTGAGAGGTAATAAATGCACCTAAACATTATTTAGCATGCATGAACATGACAGGGAAAATATATCTGATACTGAGTAATCTGTGTATCTTCCTGAATAATATATAGAATACACTCTGAATATTTTATTTGTAATATAGGCTCATATTTCTAAGGTTAGTGGCCTATGTACTCTATATAAAAAAGAAACACCTTATTGTACGCCTTTAAAATGTAAATAATGTATGAGAAAGTCGCCTGCAGTGCTACTGTCGTGTTCCCTACCAAAAAAACACTTGTTCTTAATAGCTAGATATACTGTAGGTAGACAAGAGCAAGCTAGAACCTCTGATCCTGACCCTTGATGTGTGACTAGTAGGACTGATAAATCAAAGGTCGGCCTGGATTTATGCTGGTTGATTTGCTCATCTTTAACAACCACTTAAGCAGTTTGTTGCTTGAGAAGACTAATTGTAATAGAGGTACATAAAAAAAGGTTTATGCAGCACTGCAATGCTGATCAATGCCGAGCACTTCAGATCAATTAATAGTAGACAAGGCATCTTAAACATTTGAATATAGCACCATTTCAAGGAATATGTAACGGAACGAAGTGGATAATATATTTTATTGTCAAATCCTTATTTTAAGCTTCAGTTTGCTCTTTCTTATTTATGTCCTTGCTCATATATCATGACTTAAGTGAGCGTAACCTAACTGACACATCAGTGGTGTCTTGGTGTGATTGCTCAATTTCTTCGGAACCCTAAGTACTGTACATCTGAAGCCACCTTTTGGCTGTAACAGCAGCTGATGATAACTGAGCCGGATACTATGCTATCTTGTAAACCTCTAAATATTTTAGGATTATTGTAAATAATCATTTATAGGAATTTAAAGTTAAATGTAACTCCAGGCAAACCCCAAATACACAGTTCAAATGTGTATGTTTACTGTTTTACTTACAAGACATTTTGTCATTTTTCTCAAGCAATTTTGTAATGCACACATAAACATACTACTGTATACATATACACACATAAGCAGGCAAAATAGTAAACATATACAGTGGTATGCATTTCAACTGTGGATTGTTCCACTTTAAGCCACCTTTTGTTAGAATTTGTATTTATATGTTTCGCCAGGTTTCAAGTGTATGTAAGGACAAAATTAGTAAAACAAAATATATGCAATACAGCCCTGCAATACATGCATGTTTCTCCATGTTTTTCTCTGTTAAATACAGAAAAACACACAATAGTCTGCCAGTAATCCAATGATCTTTTGCCTTCCAGTGTACTTTACCTTCATTGCACTGAAATCTCAAGCAGTTTTATCAGGTCATGCCCCATTTTTTTCTGCAGAATACAGAACATCTTCTCTTATGTTATAAATATGAGGATAGGACAAGGTGTTCTGTAGTCCAGCAGAGGAGAAGTGTTGTAGAGGCACTGATAAAAGGGTATTTTTCTCTACTTGCAGCATTTCAAAGAGACAAAACTTCACGTATTGTAGAGATAGACTCTTTTTTTTTTTACTTTTTTTTACTTTGCCCAGACATATACTTTAAGGCATAGGTTCACGTTTCACAAAAACATATTTGATAACAGGCCTAAAAGACATGCACAAAAATAGAAAACGCCCCATATACAGAAAACTATGCCTACAGTCGATCTAGAGGAAGGCAAAAGGACCCATAAAGCATGGTCCAATTTGCTCCAGCAGGGAAAAAAAGGCCCCTGTTAAACCTGTTTTTTTATTTTTTTTAACATCCCCTGATTTTATTAAAAGAATAGACATTGCACATTTTATTTGGTGCTAAATTATAGACTCACAGGTTACTACAGAGTCAGAATCATAACCATTTGACCTTAGAGATACTTGCAGTACTGTGAGTGACTAATTTCATTCTATTTCTGCGCCTGGAAAGTCTTACGGCAAGTAAGAAGAGGTGGTGCCATGATGTAAATCTGTATTTGAGCAGGTGATGGTGGCAGAATTTGTGTTTTGATCCTTTTTACCTGGTCACAGTTGGGAATCAGTCACAAATATTTAGACATTTTGTACAAGACCTTTAAAGGAGAAGTAGGACCACAGTTCTTTTGGCCCTACTTCTTCTGGGGATCATGGTACTGCACGTAGGTCTGCACTCCTGTGACTTGTATTCAGCTGACAGCAGGCTAAAACCCACTGTCAGCTAATGTCACTGGGCCACTCTAGGATCTGGTGAAATCCTGACTTTAAAGTTGGGATCCAACTGGCAGCAGGCTCAGCCTCTCAGCAAGCCCCACAGCCAAGCACTCCAGCGAGAGCTGGAGAGGCAGAACAGAGTGCCGGTGATCAGTCACCACTCTCAACTCACTTAAGACATAGAACTGAGCTATCACTCAATTCTCAAGCTTAGAGGCAGCGGGGACAGGTGCAGCATTAGACCGATGTATCTGTAAACATATTTAGGACTTACACCTGTGTTGGGTCTGCATGTTTCCATTATAAATTAAATCCACACAGTAATGCATAATGGTGCTTTAAGGGTTTTTAATAAATTGTGTCTCTGCCTTTTTACATTCTCTACCATTAGGCAGGGGAGATTTGCTGAAGAACCAGGGACCTGTGTGGTTCAGCGCTTCAGAAAAAAATCATCAGTAAATGAAATTGGCAGTACAGAACAGATTCATTTTCTATCCATCCTAATTTGGTATCTCATTAGCTGTACAGTACTGTTTTGATGTGTAACACATTTATATCCTAATTGAAACAACTTTTCAGTAAGACATTAGCCTCCATACTATGGTGTTTTCTGGGGGCCAGAGTAGTTAAGTATCCTTGGTAGAGTGTAAGAAATCATTAGCTCATTTTGCTGTTGATTGAGCATAAATGTCCTTTAAATAAATTAGGGTAATCATACAACCCACATGCTATTTCAGAAAGCCAAACAATGCGACCAAACAAATTGCATTAGCTGGAGCTTGAGTCTTGTTTATCAGCTAAGTGTTTATGCACTAAGGTAATTATTCTGCTGAAGTTTTGTGTGCCATTTCTCTTGCGGTTGCCTGAGGGGCCTTCAAAAAGCATAGAATTAATAAGATGCCAACATCAGGAGGTTTTAAACTTCATCTCTGTCATAAAACAGGAGTCACACAAAGAAAATGACATTTTTTTTTATAATTGCTTGACCTATGTCACTCAGAGGTCAACAAGTATTTTCTTTCTCTTTTTGGAGCCAGAATAAAAGATGATACTGCTTTACAATTTACTGTTACAATGTAGCTGAAGTCAGACAACAAGAGACTTGTGGGATATTTAAACAGATGGTGGCTTCAAAACTTATGAAAGATTTTGTGGACACTGGTTAAAGGTAGATCCAAAAGTAGGTGAGTGCACTTGGCCTTAACACAAATTTCATTGACTCATCGGGAAAGCCAACACAAAGAAGTTAGCAAGAGGAGAGGAAGGGGCTGTATCTTTAATAGCAGGCATCACAGCATGTAAGAAATAATGAGAAGTTCTATGTACAGTAGAACACAATTCAACCTTGTCTATTAACTTAAAGAATAGGTGTAGAAAACTGTGGCTTTCAATTCAATTGGAATTAGTTACGGTTGGAGAATATTGTATGTCCTAAAAAATGTGTTTGATTGCCAGGGAGGAGGTTTGCGTGTCACAAATATGAGTTCCATTGACCACCCAGTGCTGTGATCATTTTTAAAATTTTGGCTGTCGATTAACTCTGCCTCCACTTATACGAAACCACTTAGGGATTCACCCATAAATATTTTTTCTGAATCACAAACTTAGCGACTCACACTAGCCCCTAACTATTCCATAATTCACAGTCTCACTAAGGGACATGGCCCAGTCTAGTTGTTGACTGATACAGGGATCGAGCTGCTGCTTCTCCGAATGGCAGCACTGGGGCGGTGCACTTGCGGGACGGTAAAAAAAATCCTGCAAGCCGCATCTTTGCAGCGGTGTGGGAGCGGTGTATTCATTGAAAACAATGGAGCAGCACTCTCGAAGCGCTGAACACCGCTTCGGAAGTGCAGCTAACCGGCACTTTTAACCCCTTGTGGTGGGGGGGGGTTAAAAGCACACCGCCACCGCCCGAATAGCGGCTCTATAACGAGCGGGAAAGCGCAGCAAATTAGTGGTGTCTTACCGCTAACGCTTGGGCGGCCCTGTTGTGAAAGGGGTCTAAGATGTAATACATCACAAAGAGGATGAAGAAAGATGAATGAGGTGTCAGAAAAGGGTTCTGTGCACATATTGAGTATTGGGGGCAGGTTGCTTGCATTGGCAGACTCTTTTTTGGCTGCTAGCTGCAAGAATGGAGGACAATGTAAGGAATAAAATGAATGAATATATATATACAGTATCTCACAAAAGTGAGCACACCCCTCACATTTTTGTAAATATTTTATTATATCTTTTCATGTGATAATACAGAAGAAATGTCACTTTGCTACAATGTAAAGCAGTGAGTGTACAGCTTGTTTAACAGTGTAAATTTGCTGTCCCCTCAAAATAACTCAACACACAGCCATTAATGTCCAAACCGGTGGCAACAAAAGTGAGTACACCTCTAAGTGAAAATGTCCAAATTGGGCCCACTTAGCCATTTTCCCTCACCGGTGTCATGTGACTCGTTAGTGTTACAAGGTCTCAGGTGTGAATGGGGAGCAGGTGTGTTAAATTTGGTGCTATTGCTCTCATTCTCTCATACTGGTCACTGGAAGTTCAACATGGCACCTCCTGGCAAAGAACTCCCTGAGGATCTGAAAAAAAGAATTGTTTCTCTACATAAAGATGGCCTAGGCTATAAGAAAATTGCCAAGAACCTGAAACTGAGCTGCAGCACGGTGGCCAAGACCATACAGCGGTTTAACAGGACAGGTTCCATTGAGAACAGGCCTCGCCATGGTCGACCAAAAAAGTTGAGTGCACATGCTCAGCATCATATCCAGAGGTTGTCCTTGGGATATAGATGTATGAGTGCAGCCAGCATTGCTGCAGAGGTTGAAGGGGTGGGTGGTCAGGCTGTCAGTGCTCAGACCAAAAGCTGCAAACTGCATCAAATTGGTCTGCACACAAAATATTGACACTTTGGGCCCGATTTGCAATAAAGGAGAAAAAATAGCCCATGGGACTTTGAGTGAGGTAGGAATGGGGGCCAGAAAAGCAAGTATAAATATGTGTAAAACATAATTTATTAAGTTCATCAGCAAATACATGAACATTTGAGCCAAGCTTAATGAAAGAAACGTACAATCCAAAATGTGTCAAGACGCATACATTGTTGAAAATTGTAAAATATACAAAATATGTCTATACAGGCATCCATAACTCAATGCATTTTGCGAGTCCCTGCTCACTTCTTCAGGAGTAGATCTTAAGGTGCAGTGTATCTATGAAAGAAAGTAACAATTGAAAATGTCACAAAAAAACATCAATTTGAGAGCAGGAGCCAATATATAACAGCCCCATACTCACAAACATAGCTTGACCAAGGTTCCAAACTGGGTGTGGTCCCCCAAGAAGAGTGGCTGTGGAATATGTCTCCCCAGGGATTTGAAGAGATGGCGCAAGCAGCAAGTCACCAGGGAAGCAGGAGGAGGATAGGCATGACTGAAGAAAAAGGTGTATCCAAAGGGTGTCCCACAAATCCAGGATTGGCAACTGTAATGAAAGTTTGAATGTATATGTCTGAGTATCTTTGCACATGCTGCATTGGCAGTCTAAGGCTACATTCCCAGTGGGGCGGGCAGGCGGGAGAGGTAAAGCACGACTACATTTAGCAGCGATTTTCTGCTATGCAGGCGGGAACGCTGCGCTTTTAACCCCCCACAAGGGGTTAAAAGGGCTGGCGCGCTGCACTTCTGAGGCGGTGTGCAGCTGCTTCGGAAGCGCTTGCCATTGATTTCAATGGCAGGGGCGGTGCAGGAGCGGTATAAACACCACTCACCGCACCGTCCCAAAGATGCTGCTTGCAGGACTTTTTGTAACGTCCTGCAAGGGTACCGCCCCAGTGTGAAAGCACTCTGGATTTCACACTGGGGTGGGTGGGGTGGTGTTTTTCAGGCTCTATAAGGGCGCTATTTTTAGCCCAAAAGCGACTGTATGCTGCTGTAGCAGACTGAAGATAATACACATGTCTCATGCAGTGTAATCTCAGGATGTGTGGGCAATTGATGAGGAGAGAGGTGCTATGAGTAACAAAGAATCGTGCTATGAAGCAAATGTGGGATGCAATATTACCAGTGAATCACCTTGAACTATAAAGTATGTCCTAAAAATAGTGTATGGGAGTGTATAGGAATATCCCAATGCATGGGATGTGATGTGCTTACCAGATAGATGTGCTTGATGTATCATGTAACGAGGCAGTGTGGAAACCGTTAGCCTCCATGTGAATCCTCCTGCTTGGATCCTCAGCAGGTGCCGCCGGCTGCACCTCTAATGCCATGAACAGCTGACTGATTGACCAGATAGGTGTGCTTGATGTTTCATGTAACGAGGCAGTGTGGAAACCGAGAGCCTCCATGTGAATCCTCCTGCTTGAATCCCCAGCAAGTGCTGCCGTCTGCACCTCTAATGCCATGAACAGGTGGCTGATTGTGTGAGCGTGAAGTATGCTCACCACCTATAAAGGAGACACTCACCTCTCAGCGTGGAGCTAAAAAGCGGAAGCCATACAACAGGCTGGAACCATGCCTGGGAGCAGGTAGGTATCATGGCGCCGATATTTAGGTGGCTCTGCCTGTCAACAGACAGGGGGGGCAGCAAGGGAGGGGACACTCCCCTTCGCATATCGCAGCATATCGGGTGAACGGAGCCCGCCGCACACTCCACGAGTGGACCGCAACGGGGACCGAGGATATTGTGAATATATCACAATCACAATATATTGTGAATATATCACAAGGGATTAATATGTCAAGCTAAAGTAATATTAAGAGCAGTCTGTATATTGGACCCAAAGGAGGACATGTTGGGTGTATTCCACCTGGGTTCAATATAGAATTTCGCAAGTCCCTCCTGAAGAAGTGAGCAGGGACTCGCGAAATTCATTGAGTTATGAATGCCAGTATAGATACATTTTGTATATTTTACAATATTTCTTTCTCGGACATCACGGGACACAGAGCAGGCTATATATTCTATACATACTGGGCTATACGCCACCTATAGGTGAATGGACACTGGTAATCAAATAAAAAACAGGAAGTTCCCCCTCCTACATAACCCCTCCCACACTGGGAGCACTTCAGTTTTTTCACCAGTGTCTTGAAGGTGGATGGTCACTTCTACAGCTCTGTGGAGCTTCTATGCTTCTATTCTACACAGGTTCTTTTAGAATCAGGGACAGCCTTCATACCGGACCCATTTCAAATGGTACCTAGGCCTCGCTAAGAAGACAGAAGAAACTGCAAGGTTTTGCCTGTAAGCGACCATATATGGTGGTGGATCCTGCGTGTAGGTAAGCCTGGAACACTGAACCAAGGTATGCCTGCAGGGTGCTATACAGGTCCAAGGAAGTGGCCCTTAGAATGGGTACCCGGTCCTTGAAGGTCCTTTGGACTAAGCCTGCCGTGATGGGAGAAGGTTGGGCCTGCAGTCTCCTCCAGGCCCTGCGATGAGGAATGGCGAGTAATTCCCAATGGGGTTAATGTTACTGAACCCAGCTGGCTTCCTGCAAACGTAGGAAAAAATTTGTTTAAATTTTTCCTCCTTTTGCCTGCACTTCTTTTTTCTCACCACCAGAGGGCTCGGCTAGAAAGACACAGTCATGCTTGGACTTGCCTGCAGTTCCTAAGAAGCTGCCACCAGGGGGAGCCTGCATCAGTACTAATCTGTCTTTTCACTAGGTAAGTGAATGGACGATCGCAGGAAGTCAGGGCAGGGCTGGAAAGCAGGCTAAAGATCCTCCTGGTGACACGTGAGTCTAGGGGTGGGAGCTGAGTCAGGCTGGACAGGAAGCTGGGTTCAGGGAATGTGGGCAAAGCAGTGCATGCACTAGCAGCCAAGGCTTCCAAGAAGCACAGGGGGGAGCGAAGCTGCCTGTAATAAGGCTAGAGGCACAGGTGTGTTACCACAGCCCTTGCTGAGGCTAGTCGGACCACTGTTGCCATTGCTTCCCCTGAGAGACCAGAAGGCTGTCTGGTATGGTAGCTGGCCCCTCATCTGTTTCCTCAGAGTAGGTTACTAAAGATGACCTGTCGGCAGCCTTTGCTGGGCTTAGAAACCAGGATTGCTGGTATGATTGCTTCTACCACACAGGGGTATGTCCATGCAGCAGTCACATCCCTAAGTAAATCCCTGGCCTGCCCTGTTGATAATGCCCAGGTGTTAAGGACCCTTCAGATAAAAAGCTGGAGTCCTTATTAAAGGCTTCTTTTTCCTTGGCTGGGCATTGGTACTTATTTTTTTTACTGTTCTGAAGCAGCATAGAGGCCGCATTGGATGCATATGTGCTTGGCTCATCTTGCTTAGGCCCAGGGTCATGCTTGCAAACCGGCTTAAACGCATGGTTACTAAAAAAGCATGTCTGCCTAAATTAATGTTTGCTGGAGCACGTGTTTGCTTAAACGCTTGTTTGCTTAAAACACGTTTGTTAAAATATGTTTGTTACCTCCTTCGGTCCGTAGATGGCTGCAGCTGGTCAATCAGGTATTGCCATTTGTAAAATTAGTATATGAGCATCGGGGATGCCCACAAAAATACCACAAAATATGGGATGTATGGAACTCTTCGACCCTTACGATTTTAGATACATAAGCTGTGATTGACCCATGTTTCCGTAAAAAGTATCTGTTAAAACAATTAGTTCCTTAAGATGAATACACAATTGGTCACCTTCTACTTTCAACTCCAAGCATTGATTTTCTAATCTTTTATTGCATTACTGATGTATGTGATACAGCTTTGCACTTCACAAGAGAATTCTGTAACATAAGCCGTGCATAAATGTTTTTGTATGTTCTTATACGTACATTTTTCAATAAAAAGTATTAAGGAAAAAAAATATGTTTATTAAACATGATTGTTAAAACACATGGGCTAAAACACAGGGTTGCAAAGCAACACATGTCGCATAGACTCGGGTCGCATACAGGCTCGTGTTCCATAAATTTGTGTCGCATAGAGAGTCTTGTGTCCCATAGAAACTTGTGTCGCATAGGAGCGTGTCACATGGACACGCGGGTCCCATGGAGGCGCGGGTCGCGTGGGCCTGTGTCGCATTGAGACGCATGTCTGCATAGGTCGCATGATGCATTGCACACATGATGCAGAGACACCTGTTGCCTATGAATGCATGTTGTGCATAAACAGATGCCTGCTTACTTACATAGGCACGTTTTGCATAAACACATGCCTGCTTGCTTACTACTCTAACCTATTATGGTCCAGAGGCAAAACAGGGAGGTAAGGCCTATTCTAGATCTCAAGGTCCTAAACCAATTTCTTGCGGTATGACTCTTCCACATTGAGTCTACCTGCTCAATGATTGCCTCACTCCAGGAAGGAGATTTTTTGGCATCAATAGACATCAATGATGCATATTTGCCTGTGCCAATTTTGCTACCTCATCAGAGTTTTTTTTTGCGTTTTGCGATAGAAGAAAGACGCTACCAGTTCTGGCTCTGCCATTCAGGCAATAGCTCCCTAAATCTTCATAAAGATTCTGGCTCCAGTGCTGGGCCTTCTAGGGTCACTATCATCCCTAATAATGGGATGCCTGGACAACCTCTTGCTCAGAGATCAGTCTCGGTGCAGACTCGAGCATTATGGGAGCCTAACAATCCTGGAAAGCAGGGGTTGGGTCATGTATGTAGGGTATTCCTTACTAGACCCAGTTCAGTGTCTGGAATATCTAGGTCTATAGCTAGAAACACTCCAAGCAAAGATACTCTCACCGCTGAGAGGATCAGCAACTTCAAGGCTCTGGTAAGCCAGGTAAGGGCGATGAGACACTCTTCAGTTCTCCTCTGTGTGAGGCTGTTAGAGAAGCAGTTCCCTATGCACAGTGTCAGTCCAGGGCACTTCAGCGCAACATCCTGGCAGAGTGGAACAGATAATTGCAGACTTTGAATTCCTGCATATCCTTATCTCCCAGGGCTCGATGGAATCTTGCCTGGTGGTTAATAAACCAGAAACTGGCTCAGGGCAGATCTTTTCTTTCAGTGTCTTGGAAGATTGTGACCACAGATGCTAGTCTTGTAGGCTGGGGAGTGGTCATGGGGGACTCCACAGTCCAGGGGAGATGGTCCTTGGTGGAGCAGAGATTGCCCATAAACCTCCTAGAGCTATGAGCTATTCGGCTAGCTCTGAGGGATTGGACATCCAGGTTGCAGGGCTACCTGGTAAGGGTACAGGCCGACAGGACTACAGCAGTGGCAAGTTTGCAAGACTCTCTGCAGATCACTTCCCAGGTGTGGGAAAATTGGAAAGCGGACTTCTCAGCCGCCAACAGATAAACTCAGGAGAGTGGTCACTGCAGCCCGAAGTGTTTCGGGAAATTTGCCTGCGCTGGGGGACGCCAGAGGTTGATCTACTGGCATCCCGATTCAGCAACAAAGTCCAGCTGTTTGTGTCCCGAGCAGGGGATCCTTGGGCTATAGGAGTAGGGGCTCTGGTGATTCCATGAGCCCAGTTCTCCTTGATTTATGCCTTTTCCCCAATCTCTCTGCTACCCTTGTGCAAAATTCGTGAGGAGGCGGTAACAGTCATTCTGGTGGCGTCAGATTGGGCCAGGAGGCCTTGCTACCCAGAGATAATGAGGTTAACAGTGGACAGGCCTTGGCAGCTTCCGGTCCGTTCCGATCTACTTTCTCAGGGTCCTATATTCCACCCGAATTTACTCGCGATAAGCTGACGGCATGGTGATTGAAGCCACGGTATTGAGAGATCCTGGTATTTTTGGGCCCTGTGTTATCTACAATGGTAAATGCTAAAAAGCTAGTCACCGGAAAGATTTATCACAGGGTCTGGAAGGCTCACGTTGCGTGGTGTGAGGCCAGGAAAAGGCATCCCCGCAAGTATGTGACTGGTAAAATGCTAACCTTTCTTCAAGCAGGAGTAGACTTGAAGTTGATTTTGACTACAATCAAAGGACAGGTTTCTGCCTTGTCCATATGTCTCAGAAGCCTTTGACTTCTCGCTCCTTGATCAGGTCCTTTCTTCAAGGGTTAACTCATCTGTTACCACCTGTTAGATTTCCTCCCTGTCCATTAGATTGAATCTGGTTTTGTCAAAGGACAAGTTTCTGCCTTGTCCATATATTTTTAGAGGCCTTGGCTTCTCACTCCTTGATCCGGACTTGTCTACAAGGGGTAACTCGGCTTTTACCTACAGTTAGTTTGCCTCCTTGTCCAGGGGATTTGAATTTGGTTTTGTCAGTGCTACAGATGCAGCCTTTTGAACCTATTAGGGAGATTCCCTTGGTCTTTTCAACTAGGAAACTAGCCTTTATCTTTGCCATCACACCAGCCAGAGGGGTTTCGGAGTTGGCAGTTCTTTCTTGTAAAGAGCCAGACTTGAGAGTGCACCAGGATAAGGTGGTGTTGCGGCCCCTTCCATCCTTTCTATCGAAGGTAGTGTCAGCCTTTCATCTCAATGAAGATATTATGTTACCTTCTTTTTATGCTCAGTCCTCCTCACTGGAGGAGAGACCATTGCACACTCTACATGTACTGCATTCTGTTAAGATCTATCTGAAGAGATCTGCAGACATCAGTAGGACTGATGCCTTTTTTGTTGCCTGAAGGCCCTAGGAAGGGTCGGGCGGCATTCAAGGAAGCTGTTCTCACTGTGGATTAGCCAGCTGATTACTCAAATTTATGGTTAAAGGGGGAGAGCTCCCCCATTCAGGGTGAGAGCTCTTTCCACCAGGAGATAGGGACCTCCTGGGCTTCTGCCACCAGACGTCGGTGGCACAGATTGTGAGGCCGCTACATGATCCTCAGTACATACATTCACAAGATTCTATCAGGTGAATGTTAGAACAGCAGAGGATCCCATTTTTTGGCCACAGCATATTAAGGGCTGCGGTTTAATTGGAATTGTGTCTCCCTCCCCTCAGGCATTACTCTGGGACATCCCACTATGTAAAGAATATATAGCCTGCTCTGTGTCCCGTGATGTCCGAGAAAGAAAATTGGATTTTTTATACATACTTACCTGTAAAATCCATTTATTTTGAAGGATGAATCTTTGTAGAGTTCATTGCTTGTTACAAAACTGAAGTGCTCCCAGTGCGGGGGGGGGGGGGGGGTTCTCC